>JAXQQM020063767.1:0-58791 GCA_034641835.2 Pinus albicaulis | reverse complement strand
CACACGTACTAGCGTTACACCTTTGTCAAATGAGTATTTAGAGCGCATACGAGGAGTATTTCACAGCATATAAGAAGAAATAAAATAGCTTTTTTTTTTATTATCGAGGGGTAACAAATGGAGTTGTCTTTAGTGCGACTTTTTGAAGTTTTAGGTGCCGGAATCCGGTGAAAATTTTTGAGATAAAATTTTGGTTTTTATTATTCAAACTGGTTTTTTGACTCTATATATGGATTCAGCACCCTCAAAAACCTCTAGGGCACTTCGATTGTGCAAAGTTAGCAATCAAACTTCTCTTTTCAACAAATTCCTGCCGGAATTTAGAGAAATTAAACCGTAAAAAGTCACCGTAAAAGCCTTCAAAAAGTCGCACTAAAGACTACTCCGTAACAAATCCGCAATATGAAGAAGAAGATTCGTATTGGGTGAACACAAGAATGAGATGAGAGGCCACCGACTTACAAATATCCCCCACGTTCGAGGTCGTGGAATAACTCTTTCAATATTCGTTCAAATGGGCCAAGATCCTCATCAATGCCACCGAATTTATATCATAAATTTAGTAAAACATGTAACACCACACCGCTACCCACCTACCTTGGATATCAAGCATGTTCCTCGATCTTAGGCTTATAGGTTTTTTTAAGTGTTTTAATGATGCAAAGTCTTTCCTGTTTTAATATAAAAATCATTATATTAATATTGCAACTTGTCCTAGGTTTTTTAAAAGTGTTTTAATGATGCAAAGTCTTTCTTGTCTTTTAAAACATCTAACTTCTATTACGGCTGGGTCAAAATAACGTTTTCCACCAAATGTTTTGTTATATTAATAATGATATATCTTTTGATATACAATTATTAATATAGGTTTTTTTTAAAAGTATTTTAATGATGCAAAACGTATTTTTTGGGGCTCGCTAGAGAGATCATTATCAATGAGCTGCAATGTTTATTTATTCGTGGGAGTTTGGTTTTTTTAAATTCCAACTTGCATTTAGGCCTTGGTCAAACAAGTGTTTCATAGCATTCATGACCGACCCCCCTTTTCCCCTCGGCACTTTGGGTCGGTTTTCAATGAGTGGTAGACTAAGTATTTTCATATGGAGTAGTTAGTGTGATTTTTTTAAGGTTTTTATGGTGAGTTTTTTTGGTTTAATTTTTCTAAAATCTGGTAGGAATTCATTAAAAACACAAGTTTGATGGGTAACTTTGCACAATAGAAGTACTTTATAGATTTTTTAAGGTGCTGAATCTATATTTACAGTAAAAAAACCAGTTTAAATAACAGAAATCAAGATTTTACCTCAAATTTTTTGACAAGATCTGAAACTCCAAAAAATCCCACTAAAGATAAGTCCTTTTCATATTTCCTTTTCAAATTCCCAAATCTAAACATCTAGAAAGAAACAAGTTGAAAATGTATTTTCAAAGTTTTAATTAATGCAAATATGACGTCACACCCTCACCTTACCCCATCGCCCCCATAAAGTTTGCTAAATTTTTAAGTTCGGACTCAGTCGCAGTTCATAGATCCTCCTTCAACCATAATATTACTGTTTTGTTTGACTCAGAATAAGACAATACGAATCAAAATGAAAATGCAACACAGTAATTTTTGCTGGTCTATTCACTTTTATATTTCATTTCATACGTTCAATGTATGCAAAGCATATCCATAAATGTATTAAACTTTTATTTTATTTATTTTTAAATAATGATAATTCAAATTTTATTATATAAATATTTTAATTTATATTTTACAAGGAATCAATAAATAACTATTTTCGATATTAAGTGGATAATTAAATTTTAACAAATTGTTAGATAAATAATAATAAAAAAATTCATAAAAACAAAATTATATATTCATCACTTTTAAAATAATTATTAAAATAATTTTTTATTAATTACTACAAATTATATATTTATATATTGCTTTTCAATATAATTTCAAAGGGAATGATGGTAGTGGGTATGTGGCTTTTCATTAACCTTGCATAATCTTAGTATGGGTTCTTTCCTTCTTCTTTTTTTTTTCGTGTTTAAACCAAAAAAAATATAAATATAAATGTAATATTTATTTTTATGTTTGTTTGTTTGCAATTTAGTATGTTTTGAATGCAAGGTAACAATATTTTTTGACCATTTTTTCAATATTTTATCACTATAATAGGATAGAAACATTTTTTGGTTTTGAAGTATAGTTTTAGGATTTTGACTAGAACATCCACATATTATAAGTTAGGTCATTAACAATATTGTACTGCTAATGGAAAACACTTTGTTCATCTATTGATGTATGCCTTCATTTTTTTACCATGCATGTCTTCATTTTTTTTACTCTAATTTAACTATACTTAAACTAAGCAAAAGTATATACAATGTAGCATTTGTTCAAATGTGATAGTTAGTATACATCTTCCAAAATTCAATAATTAAAATAAGCAACAAAGAACACTAGCTATGCACCCTTGTTCAAATATTCAACGTCTGTCACATAACTGTATATTGAATGGTTTGAAATTTTTGATATAATTTTTTTAATAGTGGAATGGTTTTGATATTTTTGTATATAAAAATTAATTAAAAAGAACACATTACACTCGAAGTCGGTCACATAACTCTATGTTGAATGGTTTTGAAATTTGTTGGTAAAAAAATTTTCCATTGTCTAAAAACCAACAAAATAACCCAGAAATTTCGGTAAGATTATGAAAAATTCGGCAAAGATTTTTGAAAATCTCGGTTACAGTCATTAAACTTCAGTATTTAGGGTGCCCTAAGTGTTTTTTTGATGGTGCTGAATCCATTCCCACCATAAAAAATGTAATTGAAACAGTCCAACTACCTAATTTTTAGAATTTTTTTACAGGATTCAGCCAAAAAACTATCGTCCAAACTATTTTGTTGCATTGGTAGACAACTCCTAAAAATTTTAATAGTAGAATGGTTCTGATATTTTTCTATATAAAAATTAATTAAAATTAATATTTTTATTACTGAAATAAATAAGTGTTATAATAATTTAAAGATATTTATTTTTAAGTAAAATTCTACACATTATAATATATATATATATATATATATATATATATATATATATATATATATATATATATATATATATATATATATATATATATAATGTCATCAATGTAATTATACAAAAAAATGAGTAATATTTTTCCATTTGAAATATTTAACTATAATATTAGTGTTTTAACAAAGTTATTAATTAAATGAGAATTATTGCCTCAAAACGAGAACTTTATCCAAAAAACCATGAAAAAGCGACCTACAATGACAAGTTGTAATGTTTAACTATAGTATCAGTGTTTTAACAAAGTTATTGATCCAATAAGAATTATTGCCTCAAAACGATAATCCTAGCCAAAAAACCATGAAAAAGCAACTTAAAACGAAAAAGTGTATGTTGGCATAACGCTCTTCTTTTTTCTTGGTAAATTATCAACGTTTTTTCAAAATGATAGTAGGAGGCAATAGAAAACATTTTGTTTTGTGCAAAAAAAACAGCCTAAAAAGAAAAAGTATTGATACTAGATTTTGTTTTTGGGTAAATTTTCAACATTTTTTAATAATGACTTTAAGGATAAAATATCACAACTATGAAAAACCTTAAAATTTCAAATTTTTTGAAGCGTGACATTAAAGATAAAATATTACGTCTCTCAAAATCCTTAAAATACCAACTATTTTTAGGCATGACATTAAAGATAAAATATCACATCTCTGAATAGCTTTGAAATTTCAATAATCTGCAGCCATAGAATTAAAGAAAAATATTTATAATTGTTTATACCATATCATTAAAGATAAAATATCATGAATTAGAAATTTCAATAATTTGCAACGATAGAATTAAAGAAAAAATATTTATAATTGTTTATACCATATCATTAAAGATAAAATATCATGACTTAGAGAAATCTTAAATTTTTAACAGTTTTTCAACCATGGAATTAAAACCAAAGATCATGACTACAAAAATTGTTAAATTTTCAAGATATTTCAATCATGACATTATGGAAAAAAAATTTGACTAAAAAACTTCAAAAATGAACATGTGAATGAAAGAGTAAGTATATACCAATAGTTTTTTTTTTCTTTTGAAATACTAAATTATAGCTATTTTAAAATATTAGTCTAAGACAACTTGACACATTGTAACAAAAATTAAAAAATAAGTCATCAAATGGACACGCAGTGTAAGTGAACTCAACCCATTGTAATGAAAACATGAAGAAAAACCATGAAATTGACACAAAGTGGGGGTGGACTCAATCCATTATAATGAAAACTTTAAAATCAACTATCAAATTAACACATAATGAGATTGAGTTGCTAGTCGATTTTTGGCATAGATCCTACTGAGAATATATATATATGATTAAAAAAATATTGAAAAAACTAAAAACAAATAAAAAGAAAAACACAGAAAGTTTTAAAAAATAATAAAAAGCAAATAGAAATATATGTAAAATAAATAAATAAAAATAGTGCATGAGGCACCTCGTGGCCCGTGATGACGAACAACTAGCACCCGAGTTGAGGGTCGCTTCCATGCCCTCTTAGTTCACGTGGCTTACGGGGAGGAGTAATGGTATGCTTGTGGAATTTAGTAGAGCCTCGACCAATGCAGGAGATGTCGTTTTAAGGTCAAGGGTGGTCGACGTTGATTTCATTCATGTTTTGTTTCAACTTCATGCTCTTTCCTGGTTCTTTCCTCGTCGGAGAAGGAAGTGACGTCGCTTCCGTTGGCCAAGGTGGCACCCTCGGAAACATTGTTTGCCCCCAGGACGTTGGCTCTGTAAACTAGTAACTTTCCTGCTACAAGGGTGTTTTTTGAGTTTATATGTGGTTGTCGATTGTGGTTCCCGGAGGAATTGGACTTCGTGAGATTTTGGTTGATTTGTGTATTGGTGTTTTGCGGTTACAGGTCTTTAGGTGGTTGGAGTGGATGCTTAGGAAGAATTTCGTCTGGGAGGGGTGGTGGTTCTGTAGATGTCTTTTGTCTTTTGGCTTCTGGGCCTGAAATTGGGTTGTTTAGATTCTCCATGTGAGGTTTCTTTTTTGTCTTTTGAGGGGAAGGGAGCAAGAATATTAGAGGTAGAAGTGATCATTTGCTATAGGTGTGGTTGGGGGGGAGTTTCTCAGAGTGTGTATGGATATTTTTTTCTTATTTCGACCCTCCTGCATTAAAATTATTTTAATTTTAGTACCTCTCCGTGTTCGATCCTGCGGTGGTGTGACTGGTGCAGTGGCATATATTTTGAGTTTGTGCGGTTCTATGTGGTTTGGTTCGTATGAGTCTGCAGCCCTATCTAGGAGGGTTTTGGATTCTGCATTGGTTGTGACAGGTCTAGTGGTTGTGGGTTAGGCATGCATGGAGGGTCTTTTGCATTGTATGAGAAGCTGCTAGTCTAGTGTCGACGCATCCAGCTCCGAGAAGAGGGCATTCCTCTCTCCCTCCAAAGCCCTTCTCGATGGGACGTAGGGACCGAGCTTCTCAATTACATAACACAGAGCATGGGGTGTAGGTGTTCATGGCTCATCAAGGTGGCAAGTTGGTTGGAAGATCCTTGAGGATGGTGGCTGGTGTGCGGGGTGGTCAAGGGCATGGCAACTCTATGAAGGGCCATGGGGGTCGATTGTCGTGAACACCGATGAGGGATGGGGCTCGACGGCATAGCGGCTTAGGAAGACTAGGGGGTACAAAGTTTTTGATTCCTAGTTCAAGGGTCATTCAACATTATTGCCTGGAAAATTGTAGAGACTTGATTCAATCCCTGTTGGAGCAATTGGAAACTGATCAAAGGATCTGATAGGAGGAAAATGCAGAACTGGTAGCTCTTGGATAAACTGCACTACTTTCAGTGCCACATTCGGGAGCGTATTGTGGTGGTATGGTGAGGATAGAAATTGATATCGGAAAATTTGGAGAAGCTGGAGTCTTGGATGTGTCATTTCGAGGAACACATCCAATTATTTTTTTGACGTCCACCTCCTCCTGGGAAAACCTTGAACAACTCAGCCTCCATCACATCAGATGACTAGCATGACTACATGTGTTTTCTATGTTTTACTTCACTTCTAGTTCCTTTGGCCTTCTAATCAGGTGCTTACCATTAAGCTCAAAAATGGAAGTGCTCAGAATCGTTTGGAACCTAAACAACCGTGAAGTGCTCATCTCCAGGAATCTAGTGCACTTCGCTTCATCGAAAACCGACTCCGTATGTGAAAGTAAGAGCCTCTTGTTTGTTTTCACAAACAACGAATATTTGTGTAGAAATGACAGAATGGTGACTTGGCAGCGTAGTCAGCAAAAAAACAATATTCCTAGAATATTAATTTAAATTTTCCAATGACACTATGACAAGTGTCACTTCATGACTGGTTGCTGAGTTGGGCAATTTGCTGTGTTTTCATAGGATGTTGGGATGAGCCAATGGGAAGAAGACACGTGGTGCAGCCAGGGGCCACCACATGCCCCCTCCCAAAGGCAAAAATTTGGCTACATCAAAGGTCAAATGTCATTATATATAGTGGCAAAATTTATTTTGGAGGATAGGCAGAGGTCGAGGTCGACCTCGCGACCTCCCCCACACAAACAACAAGACTTACCTTTATACCACGCCAAAGGTTCTTAACATACAATGCACGCGGATTATATTTGTTTTAATATAGTATTGCATGGCGGGGGTAAGATGGGGGCCAACCCCTAGCCCATGTGACTTGAGGCAGAGACCACAACAGAGTGCTCAACTAAATGCACGTTTAGTGTGCTAAACCACTGCTTATCACTAACTAATTGCACTTATATGATAATTAAACCTGTCTTATCTTGGCGGCAGAGTTGGCAGAGTTTGCCATTTTCAGCAGAACTCCAAATTTGGCGGAGTTAATTGGAGTTCTCTCCAGTTTTGGAGGATTTTTCCTAGGCCAAATAGATTGAGCTATAACTTTTGCAAAATTCGACCATTTTTTGCTTAGAAAGAGTCCATCCTAGTAGATTTGGACATTCATAGCATGTTGGAGCAGGTTACAGGAGTAGTAGAGGATTGTAAACAACACTTTTTTCCATTTTGAGCTAATACAGAGGCCCAAGCCATGGAAGCTCGACCAAGGAGATGTAGCCCGGGAGGGGTGAACTCCTTCATCAAAACACTGTGTTAATGGATCATTTAATGGTTTGTTGTACATTTTATTGCTGTTGTTCAATAATTTTCTTTAATGTTAAAATTCTCATGAATTTAACATAAAACTTAACACAATTATATGTTTAAAACTCACAAACACCATAAGGAAACCTATGCACATGAAGGAAATGATCAACAATTGTTTATAATTTTGAAGATGAAAATAGCACAAAAAAACTAACATTCAAATTCAGATCAAGGTGGTATCAGAGTAAAGGTTATTTTCTTAATATTTGCTTGAGTTTTGTGCAAGTAGGGTTTTAATGGTTGCAAATGTGTTATGCTTACAAGGTTAAAGTTGCAAAGAGGAGAAGGGAAATTTTTGGTTGCTAGTCCCAAGGTTAGGACTAGAAGAGGGAGAGCCTCAAGGCCACCATCTCCACCCAAAGTTTCACTCTGAGCTACACTTGAAGCACCTCAAGTTATATCCCTAGTTGAGATTGAGGAGGAACAACATTACTAGAAGCTGAGCTTGAATCCATAGCCATCATGTGAGGTGCAGGAGAGACTGAAGATCTTTCAAAAGAGGAAGCATATAAGAAGGCTTTCTATAACCTAACTAAAATGGTTAGGGTCCTCTATGAAGAGAGGAGCACCAAGATGACTGGAGGGAATTCTAAGTCTCCACATGGAGAGGTAACCTCAGAAGACAAAAAGGATGAAGAGAAGGATTCAAAGGGTAGTGGAGGAGCACTCAACTAAACGCGCGTTTAGCGCACTAAACCACTTCTTATCACTAATTAACTACACTTATTTGCTAATTAAACCCATCTTATCTTGGTGGTGGATTTGGCGGAGTCCACCATTTTCGGTGGAACTCCAAATTCAGCAAAGTTAACTGGAGTTCTCTCCAATTTTGGAGGATTTTTTCTAGGTCAAATTGATTGAGCAATAAATTTCTCAAAATTCGACCATTTTTGGCTCAGAAAGAGTATATCTTAGTAGATTTGGACATTCGAAGCATGTTGGAGCAGGTTTGAGGAGTAGCAGAGGATTGTAAACAACATTTTTTTCCATTTTGAGCTAATATAGAGGCCCGAGCCATGGAAGATGGACCAGGGAGATATAGCCCAGAAGGGGTGAACTCCTTCATCAACACACAGTGTTAATGGATCATTTGATGATTTGTTGTAAATTGTATTTAACACTCACAAACACAATGAGGAAACCTATCCACATGAAGCAAATGATCATCAATTGTTTATAATTCTGAAGATGAAATTAGCACAACAAAGCTAACATTCAGATTCAGATCACCTTCTCAATTTTGGATGATGTCCTTATTCCTTTTTTTACTTTTGTCATATATTGTATGCGGTGATCAACAAACCTTGTCAGGGTGAGACCACTTGTTTTTTTGCTGCTACTCTCGATGTTCATATTTTTTGAAGAATGAATAGAATTTCGACTAAAAAAAAAAAAAAAACACAATTAAACAAAAACATTAAAATAAATAAAAAATAAAAAACATTATAAAAAAATGAAGCCCCTAGATCCTTAGGCATGCAAGGCCAATTTCGGGAATCAACCTCGCTAGCCAAGGCCCGAGGCATCGTGGGCCCTGCACAAGAGAGGCTAATTCCTGGAATCAACCTTGTCTTGCCGAGAGCATGACATTCGTTTTTAAAATTTTCTTTTTTTTAATGTTTTTTGTTTTAATATTTTAAATTTTATTTTAAGTATTATTTTTAAAAAATTTAAAACTGTTTTTCTTTGTATTGTTCTTAATTTATTTTTTTTCAATTTTTTTTATTTTTTATTTTATTCATGTTTTTTAATTTTAATGATTTTTTTTACTTTTAATTGAAGTGTTTTCTTCTTCTTCTTCTTTTTTTCTTTTTTTTTTTAATTATGTTTCAAATTTTTTTTCAAACATTCTGTTTTTATTTTTAATTGTATGTTTTATTTTATTTTGTTAGTTTTTCTTAATTCTTTTTTTTTTTTTTTTTTTTTTTGGAAAGAAAACTTTAAACGTCATTATAAATTTCATAAAAAACTTCACAAAATTTACTATTTTTCAACGTTCTTAATTCAATTTTTCCATAAAAATATTTTATTTAACATATCATTTTTAACGAAAAGGTGTTGAAATAAATATTTTTTGAATTATATCTATATGCAAAATGTGTATTCTTTATCAATTGTTTAAAAATATTATTTTTTAGTGACAATTATTTTATGTTTATTGAAGTATTATTTAACGATATATAAATTTATAAAAAATCCTAACCTCAAAATATTAATGTTATTATTTTTTTAAACTTCGCAAAAAAAAAAATCATTATAAAAAAAACACTACAAAGAAAAACAAAAAACACATCTTTGGAAAGTCCCCTGAAAAAGAATATCTTAGGATGAAAAGTAAGAAGAGGAATAAGACAACTTGAAAATTTGTTAAATAATCAACATTTAAAAAACAAATATACATACTTAGAACATAAGGATATTTAACGTGTCAAAAATGTGTCTTAAAAATATGTTTATGCTTTTCAAAATCTGCATGAAAATCACCAACATTTTAAAAAAAGTATACACACTTAATACATTAGAAAATTTAAAGCGTAAAAAATAAGTCCTATAAAAAAAGAGGTTGATGTTGCATAAAACCTTTCAAAATAAACATGATCACTAACATATATAAAAAAAAGTTCATACTTGATATATCAGAAAATTTGAAGTGTAAAAAAGATGCTTAAAAAAAAGGTGAATTTTGAATCAACACTTTCTAAAATTAGATGATTTTTTTTGCTACCTCAAAAAAACAGGTACTCAGTAAAGTTTTCATTTGATCGATAACTATGTATTTTTTTCAATAGATGATGTATCGACGCCACCACCATTGCGCTCTAAACCCCTAGGCATGAGATCATCATAGTATTGCATAATAATATTTCGTAAGAAATTGTTTGTCGTTACATTGTTTTATGAAATACCATAAGGTTGTCATCACAATCAATGAAAATACACTCACCTTGTTCTTGTAAACCAATGTTTGTGATTTTCAAATAACAAACAAAACAACATGGACAACAGTGGAGGGATTTTGTATATAAGAGCACAACTCTGGCTTGCAAGCGTGTAAGGAAAAAAACCAAAACAAAAATAATTGAATTCATCCTTGGATCGAATGAATTCATTAATCATTATGCATCATTGTGGGTGGTTCTTTTATGGCTGGCACACTTGGAAATAACCCTTACTTCAGCTAATAGGTAAAATTGGTTTGTTAAGCAGTTGGGTTTTTGATATATTTTTTCAACAACCAATCTCTTAGTTTAGAACTTGTTAGATCTGGTATGCACTATATATGCTTAATGTAATAGTGTGGTTATGGTGTAATAGAAAATAATTGTGTGTGTGTGCATATTTCTAATTTCTTTCTTGGTATTAGAGTGGAAGCTATGCTAGCGGAGACCCAGGAAAATGTGAGAAGTTTCATAAAGAATCTGTGGTTTGTGAATTCAATGTGCTAATCTGAATTTGAAACATGGTCTCTGATTGTCTTCGCTAGTGTAGCCATCTCTGGAATGAATCATTTAGCTTTTGTTCAGTGGCATACAATTTTGTTTATTAAGAATGGATTTAGCTCTTGCATCATGACCCTTGGCACCACCACCTACACCATCTAGTCATTGTGCGGAATTTTCTTTCATTGCAAAGTGACTGTTATAACATTGTGGTCGTATTGTTGGCTTGCCGCCTCATAGTTGATCATGATAATTTGATGAACATTTGTGAGGGCTCGGTTGGTTTCAAGGTCACTTAGGTAATGTTGAGTTGGTGACGCTGCAACAATCTCTAGTTGAGCTACATTAAGTAAAGCATGACATATGTTGAAGAATGCCACTTCTTAGAGTAGTTTTGGATGTTGGTGTTGGCTATGGGATCCGAAGCCAAACACTTTTATGTGCAAAAGATATATATGATGTCAACCGATAGAGTGTGGATCGAGCTATCAATAGGTGGATTTCTGGCTCTCTTCTAATTAGCCTATTAAGCAACGAGAGCATGGAGCATGGAGTTTCATTTGAGAAAGGCCACCTCGATATTATTGATGTAGAATTCCTTTTTTTTTTTTTTCTGAAAGTTTACAGTAGCATGAGTGTTTGAAGGCCTTGCTTCTGAGAAGGAACCTATCACCAAACCTGCGATGAGCCATGACATGATGATTTACAGTGGATAAGTACTTAAAGCTATGATTACCAAGACAATTTCAAGTGAGTCAAGTGCCTATGTGTGTGTTGAAATTATAAGGTTACAATCATACAATGGTGGTTTATTTTTTAGATATGGAACAAATAGTCGTTGAAAAAATAAATGGGTCACACTTCTATAATTGGAAGATGAAAATCCAAATGAATTTGATACATAAAATGGAACTTAGTAAAAGGACTAGAACCAACATCCCAAGATCCAAAACAATTAGATGAATGACAAAACAAGGAAGAGAGAACTAAGTCTATTATAGGACTATCTTTTTCAGATTAACAACTTCACCTTATAGACTTACGAAAGTCCTTCACAAATATGGAAGCACTTAAGCCAAATATTTGGGGAAAAGGCCGTGAATGCAAATTCTCTTTGTAATTGCAATTATTGAAACTTAAAATGCATAATGGCATATCATTGTCTACACAGATAAATGATCTAAAATCACTCATAACATAGTTGGAGGAAATTGGGGCAAAAATAGAAAAATAAGATACTAAGGATATTTTCTTAAATCACTTATCTTCAAATTATGATAATGTTATTTTCACCTTAAGTCAATTTTCCTCTCGATCATTACATGAAATGATTGCAATGCTCTTAATAGAAGAAAAGATTATGAAATCAGGTAACACAAAGGAAAACTTACAGGATGACATGACATTATTCGCAAAGGGAAGAGTCAATAAAAACATGAAGTCATTAGAATGTTTTTAGTGTCGAAAACATGGACCCACATCATTTAATTGTAAAAATTGTGCCATAGATCTCTTAAATGGAAAATTAAAGGAATCAATGAACATAGCTACCATTGAATACTTGCGAGAGGCCAACCTTGTGGACTTCTTAGATTGTGACAACGATAATGAATTTAATACAGAGCCTCTCATGTTTTTCTACAAAAACTATCAACAATTTTTATCTAAACCATGGTGAAACAATTCATATTGGATGTTGTTCCCATTAGGTGGTATCACCCTTTTCGGAGTCTAGAGTAAAACTTTAATGTACCTTACTAATCCAAAATCATTGTATATCAATGCATGGATATAACTTTAATGTTATTGTAGGTATCTATAATGACAAAATTTGTTAAAATAAAAGATTGAAATTGGGATTGAAAATTTGAGGTGGCTAGAATATATTGAGTGAGTAACATACATGTGGGCAGCTCACAAAGTAAATGCATGAACCATGGGATGAAATTGTTATAGAGTGAGGGTATTGGCAAAAGATACTAGAATTTTGAGATAGAATCAACTACCATTTATTAATAAATATGAGCATATCAAGAGCATGGCATCTTTATCCAAGCCACATGCCCAAACTATATTGAAAGCACAAATAGAAGGAAATATGCACTACAACATACACAGACTTTTAAGACAATATTTGAGACAATTTTTGCGTAAACTGTCTTAAATTGAGACAAAAAAAAGTTGTGTATTATCTAAAATATTTTCTTTAAGTGGGTGTCTCAAATTGTTGTCTTAAAAATTTGTCTCTGTAAAGACAATATATAATACAAGCATTATTGTCTTTACAAAGACAATTTTTTAGACAATAGTTTGAGACTCCCACTTAAAGACAATACACAACTCTTTTTTTTGTCTCAATTTAAGACAATTTAACCAAAAATTGCCTCAAATATTGTGTTAAAATCCCTTCTATTTCATTTTTGTCTCTTGAAAGACAATAATCAAGATTAAAGACATATTTTCTTTATAGAGATGATGTGTCTTTAACCCTAGCTGTTGTCTCTCTAGTGACAATAAAAAATTATATTTAAAAACAATACAATATCACTTTTGTCTCTTTAGAGACTATGAAACAATGAATCTAGAAATAACTCACCACTGAAATATATCAATATATAAAGTATTTAATTAAAAATAAATAGTAACATCATTGATTAATTCATGTTAGAGCACAGTGGAATCGAACCATCAATCTCCTGCTTATAAGGCAGGTGCTCTTCCATTGAGCTATCACCCTCTAAAGAATGATCTAAGTTACGACAATCCTTGAAATTGCATATATAGGCATTGATTTAATAAAAGCATATGACACATAATACCATAATCAATAAACTCATTTTTACAGTAATATATAATTAAAAATATGCAAGGGAAATTTGGCTATGGACAACTCATATAAAATTTGTTTTAAATGTACATATGTATATAAGCCAAGGATTTATATAGAGAATATATAAAGTTAAAAAACTTATAAAGAATATGTGAAACTTACAAAAGTGTAAATAAGTTGATTGGTGTGAAATTTAATCATGATCCAGTTTCAGATTTAAATCTTATAAAAAAAATATAACTATTGTATATTTCAACATCTAAACTAAGCCGTACTACTAAAAAGAGATGAGTACAAAGAAATCTACAACAATGAAACATATAGCATTGCATAAATCATCAACCATTTAATTTTAATAAATACTAAACCATGTGAAAATTGATTAATTTATATTTTTTCAATAGTGGGAAAACCTATCATAATTCACTTGTCAAACTAGAAGCGAGGACAACTTTCTTTAACTATTTTTTTACGAATGCAAGTTCTCTCATCACCATTATTCAAGGAAAAATAGGAAACCTGGAATGAATCATTGGTGTTTTGTAAATGGGCACGCTTTCACTCCTACTAGATGTCTATGTGTCTTGGGTCGTTAGCCAATTTCCTTACTTTTGAGGAAGACAAGCTCTTAGCCAAGAAAAAGCAAGTCATTTTAGTGCATACTCTAGGCCCAATCGATTAATTTATATTTTGAAGAATATATTAAAATTAACAGTCAATTTTTATTTGTTTATTGAATCTTATATTAGTATATCATACTATATTTTAATAAATATGATTTTATTTTAAAAAATATAAATTATATAAATTATGATAAATTTAAATATATTTTTATGTTTCTCATTTTCAATTATGAGTTTGAGAAAGATATTTTATGGCATTATTATATATCCATATGTGAGAACCTTAACCATAACTCTGGAAAGAAAAAATAATGAAAATATTACAACTTAAATTATGAGGTTCAGGAAATTAGGCATAAAATTAGGAGATTAATAACTCAAGGTGCATTCCCATGCAATAACCCCAGATTCCATCAAATTATTAGACAATATTTCAACATTGCAAACAGATTTAGAGACTCTCATAAAGGGGTCTCTAAATTTTAACATTGTAGATGGACTTAGAGACCTCTTTGTCTCTAAATTTAACATTGCAGGTGGATTCAAAGAAGGGGGTATCTAATAGAGGTGGATATTGGTGGCCACCCACATATTCAACTAGGACCCCCACCATTATTCCTTTCAGTTTTTTTTAGTTTCCTTAATTATAGCACAATTTACTATTTTTGGTAGTTTTTCAGGTCCTAAATTTCCAGAGCCATTTTGAGGCCCTAAACGACATTTTTTGGGGAAAATGGGACCTACATGGGTCTTCATATAATCATTGGTCACTCAAAAGTTGTATTCCTTAGATATATATTTCTAATGAGGTATTGTGCACATTAAACGGAGATCGTATGCCAAAGTTACACCCCGAGAAGTTGATGTACCAATTTACCCAAACAAGGCCCATAGTTTCAGCACTTCATCTCCTAGGGTTAGGGTTTTGGATGTTTATGGTTTTTTCATGTTATTCAATAATATAAAGGCCCTTGGGCCTCATTCTAACATAGTTTAGAGGCATGTAACCACCACATATCTTCTCAGAGATAAGCTACTAGTGCCCTAGCTAGTTTATTTTCATTTTTTCTGTAAGCATATTTCAGTTATTTGATATTAATGAAATGGATTTTTATTTCTACTACATCTCTACATTTATGTGTATTCCTATATTTCATTGTGTTCCTTCATAAATCTAGATCAGTGGTATCACAACACTTTTCTCTTTCTCAATCCTTCTTTGCATGTCCCCAACAAAGTTAGGGTATAAGGAGTTAGGGCTCGATCTAGTTGAACCTTTCTAAGATCAACCTCACAAACCCCGACTACCGCCCGTGGGGAAAGAAAAGAAATAGGAGGGACCAAGAGATCCTATTAATATATTTCTCGAGGAGTCCCTCGAGAAAAAAAGGAACATGATGATGGATAAATTTTCCCACATCCTTCAACGAATACCCACCGACGATGCATCTACATCCAACAACCACCCTCGAGGTGCCACTGCTTTCAAGGTACAAGTCAAATTTGACATTCTTATATTTGAAGGCCAGATAGATGCAGACATCGTAGATATATGGTTGAATTTACTAAAAGGGTATTTTTCAGTCTATTATTTCTCCGACCAAGAAAAGATTAATTTTTCACTCCTCAAAGCCGCCCCCCATGTCAAAGACTAGTGGGAAACCTACTGTGAGCAAAAGGACAAGAGGGAACCCTCTCTATTCTCGGCAGCAACCACTTGGAATTCATTCTGAGACAAAATTAAGGAACAATATTACCCTGTGGGGAGCTATGAGGACAAGTACATCCAATGGACCACATTGCAGTAGCAAAGGGATCAAGATGTATACGAGCTAACGAATTTGTTCCATAGCCTGCGCACAAATTTGGGTATTAAAGATTTAGAGAAACATTTTTTGCTCAATTACCATAGCTGTTTGCACAGATACATTCATGAGGAAATGGATTTCCTCGACATTACCTCGCTTGGCATAGCATATCGATATGCCGCCAAGATCGAGTAAAAGTTTAAGCAGAAGAAGTGAGACTTTGGATCCGTGAATCTGGAGCTAGGGAAAGGCACCCCAAAACTATAGAACAAGTGGCAAAGCCAAAGTAGGGTGACTCAGAACAACACCACGAATCCAAATAAGAACACGGGGAAGTGGTGTGAATTTCATAAAAACTCCACTCACAACACAAGTGAGTGTTGCAACAAAAAGTTGTTGGGGCCGAGCTGAAGGCATCTGAATCATATGCATGTTCTAATTCTGAGTCAGAACTAGACAAGGGGAACGACAAAGGGAAGTAAATCATTGATGTGGAACCCAGTGCCACCGTTTCCACCACCAAGCTCCAAAGGGAGGAGCTCAAGGATCCAGAGGAGGGGGAGCACCTCTTCCATTCCCAGATGTGGGTGAAGGGTTCTCCACTACAATTTCTTATCAAAGCATAAGCCAAAATAACCTCATTTCAGAAGAGTTCATGAAGCGGCTCAGCCTACTGACCACATCACACCTTCAATCGTATACCATTGGGTCGCTTCAACAGCGAAGAGATCTTTGCATCATCCAACAATGTCGCCTTCCATACAACATCAAGCCCTTCACGGATGAGGCAATATATGATGTTGCTCCTCTTGACGTGTCTGATGTATTATTAGGCCAACCATAGTTGTGGAAGCGTCATGTTATGTATGAGTCTAGGCCTTGATCTATTATTATTACTTTGGGAAATAAGTTGTATAGGATACCGGAGGTAGAATCACCTTCCTCTATCTCTTTGAGTACTGCAAAGCAATGCAGTAAGATTATTTCCAAAACCAAGAAATTTGTTTTCATTACAATTCGCCCACATGGCAAGAAGAATATTGTGGTTGCAGCCTCTAAACAGGGCTCCCCTGCACGGCAGTAGCAGATGGACAAAGTCGTGGAGGTATATAAGGACATTTTCTCATCACCCACAAGGGTTCCTCTACACTTTTATGTTAAGCAATCCATTTATCTGACCCCAGGGGTGCCTCTAACTAATGGGCCGATCCATCGACGTTTTGTTTTGAAGAATGATGAAATCAAGAGGCAGATCCAAGAATTGTTACAGAAAGGGAACATCAAGCGAAGATGCTCACATGTATTGTTTGAGGCTAATAAAGAAACCAGATTTATTGAACACATCCTGCACGTCCGCCAGAAGGTCCATGACATGTTGGAGAAATCTAATGCTAAGTACAAGCAGCGACATGATCAACATCAGGTGCCACACAAGTTCCAAGTGGGCGACAAAGTTTGTCTACATTTTCACAAAGAGTGCCTTTTTGGGACCCACCGCAAGCTTCACTCGCTCTTATATGGGCCAATCACCATAATAAAGGTGATAGGGGACAATTCCTTCGAGCTTACTATTCAACCATTCCTTGGTTTGCACCCAATTTTCAATGTGGACTGCCTTCGACCTTACTTTCCACCATTACTAGACACATCTGACATTGCAGAACAACTCACACCAACAGAGTTAAATCTGAACTGCATGGAACAAGCCACAATTGATCGGATCATGGACACACAGATTCATAACACCCACCAACAAAGGATCCAACTATATCAAGCTCTCAAAGCAGGCCAACTCCTTCACTAGGGCAAGTGGTTCACCAGGGACTAGATTCAACATAAATTTTCTCATCTCATGGAGGAACTAATTGCAATGGGGACCATTGCTTCCTAAGGGGGGAGGATTGATCTAGGTGGATATTGGTGGCCACCTGCCTATTCCACTAGGACCCCCATCATTGTTTCTTTTAGTTTTTCAGTTTCCTTAATTGTAGCACAGTTTACTATTTTTGGTAGTTTTCTCAAGTCTTGAACTTCCGGAGCCATTTTGAGACCCTAAACGAGGTATTTTGCGAGTAAAAACTAAGATTGCATGCCAAAGTTACGTCCCTGGGAAGTTGATGTACCAATTTACCCAAACGGGGCCCATAATTTTGGCGCTTCATCTCCTAGGGTTAGATTTTTGAATTTTTAGGGTTTTCCCATATTGTTCAATAATAAAAATTCCCTTGAGCCTCATTGTAACATAGTTCAGAGACCTATAGCCACCACATATCTTCTCAGAGATAAGCTACCCGCGCACTAGCTAGTTTATTTCCATTTTGTGTGTAATAATATTTCAATTATTTGATATTAACGAAATGGAGTATTATTTTTGTTGCATCTCTGTGTTTATGTGTATTTCTGTATTTCATTGCATTGCTACATAAATCTGGATCAATCTCTGAATCCATCTGCAGTGTTAAAATTTATAGACAAAACGATATTCAAAATTTTAACACTGTAGATTGATTCAAAAACCATTTGTCTCTAAATTTTAACATTGCAGATGGATTCAGAGACCCCTCTAGTGAAATGTAACACTTCAGTATCAAAATTGCAATTTTCCATTTCCGGAGTGACATAATTAAAACTTATTGTTGGACACCTAATCCTCTATGGGTAGGTGTAGAAGGTGAATGTGCAAAATGAATCCAAGAGACCACTTGGAATTGGAAACCAAGGGTCACTCCAATGTATTATATATATATATATATATATATATATATATATATGAATAATAATGCAACTCATGCTTATCTTGTCTATCCTTCCCTATTCCATGAATGTGTTTATGGTTGATTTTAACATGGTATAAAAACTGGTATGTTCATAACCAGCTCCATCTTGTGTGAGCCACTTGTTTTTTGTGGCTTTTGTAAACCTGCAAAAATACTGTGCTTTTTTGCAGTGTTCAGAAATTAATTTGCAGTGTTTAAAATTTATTTTGCTGCATTCATTGTTTTTGCAGCATTCAGAAATTATTTTGCAGTGTTTAGAAATCATTTTTCTGTATTCGATATTTTGCTGCTTTCAAAAATTATTTTACAGCATTGAGAAATTATTTCAGACTTGACTTGTGTTGTGTTGTTGAATTATTTTGTTGGTATTGTGTCCATACACAAACAAATTCAGTTTCCTTTTGTGCATTGTTTATTTTGTTGCATTAAAAAAAAAAAGAAAAAAAAAAAATTGTTTTTGTTTTCTAACTTCTCCCTACTGCATTCGATTTTTTTCTTCATCATTACTCATTGGTAGCCACAGCCGCAGCCGCAGCCACAGCCACAGCTGTAGCCATAGCTCTCTCTCTCTCCCACTGCTCACGACTCTCCCACACCTACGCACTCTCGGCTCGACTAATCGGCTCTCCTACCTCTGATCCCCCCTCCATTCGCTACTGCCCTCCACTGCCTCCTCCCACTCCCCGCAACCCCCTCCCCACTCCTCTCCTCTCGCTCCCTGCAACCCTCTGCTGCCTCCTCCCGCTCCCCCTCCACCTCCCACTCCTGCATCTCCCCCTCAACTATGCTACCCTCCCCGCTCAACCTCACCTCCACTACTCTCCCCACTCACCCTCACCTCCGCTACCCTCCCCGCTCCCCCTCACCTCCACTACCTCTCCCCCTCCCTCACATCTTGCTCCACTCCCCTACTCCCGCTCACCACTATAACGCAACCTTCTCCCCGTCATTCTCCCTTCGGCTCCCTCCGTATGTACAACACATCACCCTTATCCCTCTCACCTCCCCCTAAACCACCTACCCTAGGTCCCACCTCCCCATATCGGGCGTCCCTCGCACAGGCCTCCCCAAGGTCCCACCTCCCCAAGGTCCAACCTCCCCTGGAAAAACTTGTGAAATTTTTTTATTAAAAAAAAAAATCACCAGAAGTGAGTATTTTGTAGTAGATAGGAAATCACACAAGAAGTTAATGCATCACAGCTTTATTTGTTGTGGTGTGTGGTCCACTTTCAACCCATAACTTTAGTTGGAAAGGTACAAGTTTGGACATGCTTTCCATATGGACACTTTAATGAACGTGTTAACATAGAGTAGAGGAACTCATTTTACGGCCTGACACAAGGAGAGTCACATTTTCAAGGATAATTGCTTGCAAAAGCTTATTTTTTGAGCAGATTTCTCTCTTATAATTGGGCACATTTATTTTGGAAGAATATTGCAAGTACATTTGTGATTATTTCTTGACTAAATTTGTTTGAACAATGACAAAAATTCATGGATTATTAGAGTTATTGAGAACTATAATCATGTCCACTACAAACAACATAGTCCAAATCAACAAGGACAATGTCTCTGATATCCTAGCCTGTTTACAAAATGCAGAAGACAAGATCAACAAGAGGAGTTGCAACAAAAGAGTTGTCATTCTGAGCTTGTTTTTGTTCAGAACATGGGAAAAAACACTCATCAGCAACAAGAAACTGTTTATATCATTGAGTCCAGTACAAGAGCAGATTTGCATGCAGAAGCAAACATCCAGCCTGCACTTCCCAAGCCCATCATCAAACCTTAGGAAGAGCTTGTCCATAACAAGCACATAACAGGTCTTTGATATGACAAGGAGTTGTTCTTTCATATTCCATTGTACACCAAGCCCATAAAATTTCAAAGTGTTAGATTTCTTTATGACAATTCACCTTCAGCTATTCCAAATCCTGCTTCTCTTCCACAACAACAACAACAGATTGTAAAATTCCAAAACTATGATTGAGTTCGCCATATGAAAGATCATTGTTTCGATCTTCACCCATACAAGCACTATGGTCGGAACACCCATTATTCACACAGATGTTTCAGAAACAAGCCTCTTGCAAGAACAAAGATTCATCTTGGATGGATCGCTTCTTGGTAATGGGCATCAATGGCGAAGAAGACCTTCTAGTCATTTGACATAATTTCTTCTAGTATATTAAAAGGTCTTGCAGTTGAGTTTTCAACATCATCTCACCTTGTACCTGATAGGGGGGAAATGGTGGTCATCTACAAGCTTTAAAGCCACTTCAAGTGAGCCTGAGCCACAACTTGTCATTCTAGATTCAGAGTTGTAGCCAGATACATAACAGTTCAAGCAAGCCAGAGCCACAACCTGTCATTCCAGATTCAAAGTTGTAGCCAGAGACACAGATGCCCATGAGTATGCCTTTGGTTGGTGGTCAACCTTAAACCATCTATGTGAGGTTGATATTCTTCCTCTTCAAAGAATTCAAGACACTTCCTCTAGCATAAGATTTCAGCTTCTTGCCAGTTTTGGAAGAGTTCCAGGAAATGCATCAAGCATTCCAGATTTGGTGGTCATCCTTCAACCATCGTAGGTTGTAGACCTCCCTTCTTCTAGGTTGAAGGTCTCCCTCTTCAAAATATGAGGAGCACTTCCTCTAGCAGAAGACCTCAGCTTCTTGCTAGATTTGAAAGAGTTCCGAGAATTGCACTAAGCGTTCCAATGTTGGTGGTGATTCTTAAACCACCTCCTTATGCCAACATTTCAGAGAGCTCATTCAGCCTAGTGATGTCATGCATACTTTTCCATTTATTACGACTCTCTTCTTGGAATCATACATACCCCTTTGGATTAAGGGGGGAATCTTGGACACCTAATCCTAAATGGGTAGGTGTAGAAGGCGAATGGGCAAAAGGAGTCCAAAAGACCACTTGGAATATGAAACCAAGGGTCACTCCAATGTATATTATATATATATATATATGAATAATAATGCAACTCATGCTTATCTTGTCTATCCTTCCCTATTCCATGACTGTGTTTATGGCTGAGTTTAACACTTACTAACATAAATGAGTAATTCATATACTTGTTGTACTTGTTATTGGGTCATATTTTTATTCTTGGACTATATTATTCATTTAATTTAATCATTATTAATTTTATCACTTATTATCTAGTCATATAGTTTAGTCGTGGACCAAATTAGTCACTTTTAGTTCGGTAACTTATTATCCAATAGTATATTTTATCCCTAGACTAAATTAGTTGTTTAAGTTAGTCATTTTTAGTTCGGTCACTTAAAATTGCTCAAATTTAGCAGTAATTCATTTGAAATAATTACGTTGACTAACTTTTTTAGTCACCTTGTTACTAATTTCATCATTTTATACTAGTGTAACTATGATGAAAAATAAAAGTAGATTTACATGTAACAAGCTTGTAATAAGAATTGAAATATATTATATTTTGGAAATAACATTGATCCCTTACATCTATTCGAAATTATACATCCACAGTTCTATCCAAAATTCATCAAGACATTTGATTCGTTTCAAGATAATAGAGTATAAATAAGCATGTATGCTAATCACAAGAAAAGTTTGAAATGACTCGTGTACAATTAGAAAGCTCTCTCTCTCTCTTTATATATATATATATTCTCTCTCTCTCTCTCTATATATATATAAGAATTTTTGGAGGGCCACAAAACATTGTTAAGGAACTGTAAAATATTTTGCAATGCAATTCACAATTTGACTCATCAATGGACACACAACCTTGTGGAAGGATCCAAATTCTTAAAGATGGCATAGAATATAAGGGTATGCGAAGTGTAGGAGCACGCAATCCCTATAATGAGCTACAGAAAATTGCAGAAAAGTCTGACATACCACGTTGAACTCTTTTGTAAACCCTAAAAAAATTAATTTCATCTCCTTTCATGATGATAGCATAACAAATGTTTTATTTACTCCAGTATGTGATGTCTCCTTTTTAAAATATTGGCAGGGATTTGAATTGTTAAACTATGATTAAACCACAACCATTGAATTTTTAAACTATGATTAAACCACAACTATATTTGATTGATGCATGGAATCTCCAAATTATTGAGCCAAAAAAAAAAACCTAGTTGCGAAACTTGGAACCCTTAAAATTGTTGACAAATATGAATAATATGTAATAGGTCTTTGCCAATTTGCTAGAGCTGATATAATAAATCCTTTTGGAAATTATGTTTATATTGCAAGTTTGATTCACTTTGTATGCTTTTATTTTAGTTACTCATAAATTGTGTCTAAGAAATTATATACATACATACTGTTATAAAGTGACAAATAAAAGATTGAATTATTCCTTGCAATTGGTTATTGCTAGTTGTTTTAGGTTTCAAAGAGGCAGATGTTCCTCTAAATGTTTATGAGAACCTTTGAAAATTGAATTGTGAATCACCTCAAGAAGGAGCACACTAAAATATTCAAAAGGCGCATTCTAAGATTAAAGTGTAACTTGTTTTAAACTCAATTTAAAAATTGATGAACAGGCTTACTTAAAGTATGTTTTCTAGTGATTGCTGAACTATTTTTTTCTTCTTTTGATGTACATACCTAACTATAATCACCTCATTACTTGAAAGAGGTGTGTTACAAGTGGGTTTTTCTCCAATGTGATGATAGTGATTTTCATTGTGAATATCCACAAGAGGAACTCTTGTTCCTTCTTACTAACCATTATATCTGGCCATATTACAAACTGTGGTGATAACCTTTGATTCTTTTTAGGGTTTGGGCATATTTATAGTGTTAGAAATTGATAACAAAACAACAAACCTCTTTCAAACAAATATGACTAATCCAAACCTCTGTTTTGGAAGAAAGTCAGTCCAAATGAGGATTTTCTTAGTAGTGCTTAGCTACCTAAAGTGGAATGGAAATAGATAAATTGCAGCCACATTTCTGAGTGTAATTTGTAATGAAAAATAATACCTCTTTGTATGTGGATACATAGGTTTATTATTATATTAAAAAATGGTCATGCCTTGAGCAGATTGATCTCATATGCTAATATATGTTACCTTTCAAGATCCTCTTTGGTAAGAAGCTCTTAACTTGGTTTATAGTTCATGTTTTATAATATTGTTTTTAGATGGAAGAAATAGTGCTTAGAGATCAGAATAGAGGAATTACATACAAATAAATTTTTGTATGGGATGGGAAAAGAGGTAAAATTTATGAAATCCTTGTAGGTACTTGAACATGCATTTTAAAAACTTTAGGAAACATGAAAATGGTCATGGAAACATTTTTTAGTTTCGTTTCACTAAGTGGCCATCTTAATCTACCTATCAACAGGTTGATGCTTCCTTCCATATTCTGCAGGGGTTTGTGACCCCACATGCTTGACTTAATGATCATCACCTCATTTGTTATTCAATGATCCACTTGTATGGTGCAACAATCCACAAGGGAAATACATGTCAGTTTTTAGCGAATTCAAATCATGGTGGGAACAATAACAACTCACTGTATTCACTAACCTGGTGCTAAAGGGATTGGCCAACATGAAGCTGGTGAATTCTCAATGGTTGTTGCTCAAGCTAATAGTCGTCTACAAGATCAAAGTCAACTTCAATCTGGTTTGTTGAGCGCAACAGGGTTAGGTCCCCATGACACTTTTGTAGGTATATATGATGGGAATAGAGGTCCCAAAACTGCTTTTTATATCAATAATCACCTTTTCTCGCACTTCCATAGTAGGCCTCTTGATATGTTTTCAACATTATTTAATTGTCATGTATATAATTTATGAATTGTGCTTTCTGTTGTTGAAATTTGAACATGATTGATATTGCAAGTTCGCTTGATTTTGAAGTTAGATATCAGATATAAAATGTTTGAATTTAGGGGCCTCCCTAAGTGTTGGTTTGAATCTTATCCCAAGTTTGACTACAATAGTTGTTTCACTTGTCCTCTAATGGTGTTCGACACTACCTAGCTAAGTGAATATATTTTATTCTTGGGGATGACAATAATGTACTTGTTTGAGTTGTGAAATGTTGTGGTAATTGAATGTTGTGAAGTGTTCAAGAGATTTCATATCTAATTTGTTATTACTTGCTAGTTATTTTAATTAGAGTACTCTCTTTCTATTGCCAAGATTTGACTTACTAGCTATTTTATTTTCTCGAGTGAGTGGATGTCTCTTCCAATATTTTTCTCAAGGTTTTGTTTTCAATTTAATTAGAATTTTTTCTACTAGATTGTTCAACGCTTTGAAAATGATGCTCTTTTAATAGTCTAGTATTGCAGTGAATGTAGGTCCAAAACATCAAAATTTGTAATGATCTAAGTTTTCTTCTTAAGCACAACCATTTACATATGGACCCAATTATTTTTATTCCTTCTTCAAGGCTATTATCTACTGCAGAATCCACATTTCTCATTCAATTGCAGTTGTTTGGTGCTCCCTTCATCCAGGCCTAGCCTTTAAAAATTTGTAAAATCAAAGATTATTTTGACTTTTAACTACCAATTTAATTGACTCTGATTATCTTGTTTTCCTAACGTCTTGAAAAAATAGACACTCTCCTACTTGGCTGTTGAAATACTTTACTAGCCGGCGGTTATTTTATTGTATATGTTATGTGGAGAATACAATTTGTTACATGTCCAACACTTAGGTCTTGTTTGCAGATTAGTTTCATATGGGTGATTAATTTTCATTTCATTTCTCACAAAAACCTATAGTGAAAATGTCTATGCCATCGATCAAAAATCTTCCTCTAGTTGGTTCGATGAGTCAAAATAAGGATGAAAAAAGAGTAATTTTACCACTGCTTGTTTGTCCTACTACTCCCACTCTTTTCCCACCCATAAACGTGCAGGTAATACATTTTAGAATGAGAGGGGCATTAGGGTTGTAACTTATCTGCAAAACAGAAGATTTCGAGTGAGGAGATTCAAATATTGTGGCATGATATAAATACCATTTACTTTTAATTTACACCATACCCATTACTCACAGTTTAAATGGTTAGTGTGTCTATGTCCATATTTTCAAAGTTTCTAACTCAACTCAAATAAAACCCCAGCCCATGTTGGTTTCAAATTCTCATTTGTCCTCTCAAGACTAAGGAAAAGGAAATAGGGTTGAAGTTGAAACCCTAGTTGATTGCTTCACTTGGGTTTGATCTTTTCAGATTAAATTCACTGTCCAAAAGGAGGATGCCTTTGGGTTTCCTTCCAATTAGATTCAACGAGTTATCTCTACTTGCAACTCTGTCTTCCCAGTTAGATTGAATGAGTGATATATATTCGCAACTATGTCTTTCAAGTCACATTGAATACGTGATCTATATTTGCAGCTCTTTCTTGTAATTGTGTTTTTGGATGTCACTTCTAATATTGATTTTGTTTAGTATATGCATTTTTTAGTTCACAGTGAGTTCTGATTGATGACCACAACCTTTGATTGTATGCATGTAGGCATGAAGACGTTTTTGTTGTAGATGAGAAAATTTTAGTGGGTAGGAAGATCCCTCCCCTACCATTTGGAATCATTGTTTGCAATACATTGTTGTTTTACTAAAGTTGTACCATATTTCAGTGACCTTTAGCTCGTTTACCTCTCTATAAGAGAGTCATTTTTCATGTGGAATTCATGTATTTTGTAACTATTAGTTTGTTGATTAATTATTAATGTTCTTTGCAATTAATGCTAGTTGTAACTTGGTTTTTTAACTGTTATGTAGTTACATATATCATCGGTTGTTGGGAGATGAATTTTAGGTTCAGACTATTCATAATACTCTACCTCGTCGATGCTGGGCCTAGGCCTACCAGAACTGAATGCATCTCAGGTTAATTTCTTGATTATTTTAGATGTATTGAGTGCCTTTAATAACTTTTTTTTTTTTCATTTTAAGCTTTTCTAGTGTTTACTGTAAGTACCTTTTTACAAATTGTGTTTTCCTTAATGAATTGTATTGAGTCATATATAGAGTTATACTATGACATTATTGCAATGAATTGTTTGGAATATTTGGGCTTTGTTGTTATCTTCCATATCCAAACAAATCGATATTGTTAAACAAATCTATATAATTATATATCTTATGAAAATATATGCTTTTTCTAATTATCTTAAAAAAGGAAACAAAGATATATGACACAATACAACTATGGAAAAGTACAGAAAATATGTACATATTAATGAAAATATAAGCTTAGTCATATAATGAATATATGTATTCACTATTAATATGAGCAAGTCATTGGCTATTGTGTTTTTTTTGTGCTTTTTTAACTATCTCAAATATAGTTTATAGGAAAGAACATAGATTATTCATGTTTTTGTCTGCTTAGTAAAAAAAGCTCAGGGAATGATACTCTTATGGATGGTGGGTTTTCCAAGCCATATTGATCCTTAGGCTTGTTTATTGGCAGTCTTTTTACTGAGGATTTGAGAGGCTTAGAGGATCCCATCATCTATGGGAGTCTTCTTCTTTTCTTTTCTTTTTTTCTTACAGTTCCCTTATACTCTCTGATCCATCCACAAGGGATCACCAGATGGTCAAGCTTAGATCTTGCAGATCCATGTTAGTGTGTACAATTTTTATACTATATGTGACACCATTGAAACTGTAACCTCCAAAAATAAGGTCATTTCTGATTTGAGAACTAAATTTAAGACGTGATATCTACCTATCATGTAGTAGACTGTCTTTTGAGTGACCATAGGCCATGAAGTCTTGAATGAAGTCATCTTGACCTCTTAGAAGAAGAGTAATCACCCTTGATGGTAGTTTCATTTCACACGTTTCCACAAGACTTGTTAATGTTGGATTCTCAAAAATGTTTGAGATCTAGTTTTAGTTGTGAATTTGAAAATGGATTCATTCAACTCAAACGATTTTATTTGAGTTGAATTGTACCAACAATATTTTGGAGAATGCCTTCAACTAATCTTGAAAGGTATTCCAACACTTGTTTATGGCTTCCATTTGACATCAAAACTTTGCAGTGTTTATAATTGAATTTGGCATAATGTAGGAACTAATCACTAAATGAATGCTTGAAATTCATTACAATAAATAACATAATTTTTCTATGATGGTATATTTTGGCTCATTGATTTTTATCTTTCAAGATAACACATTTCTTTAAAGGGTGCTAGCTGAATGGGAGAGCACTTGTTGCAAGCCAGAGGTTGGTGGTTCAATTCCACCATGCCCTAACATGAATTAATCACTAAAGAAACAAAAAGATTCACATTCTATAATTTGTTTCCAAAGAGAATTTTGTATTGTCTCTATAGAGACAATAGCTGGAATTGAAGAACTGTTGTCTCTATAGAAACAATAGCTGGAATTAAAGACATAATGTCTCTATAGAGACAATGTCTTTAGTGGTAGTTATAGTTTATTGAGAGACAAAAATGATTTGTATTTGACACAATAATACTTGTGTTCTATATTGTCTTTATAAAAACAAATTTTAAAGATAATAATTTGAGACTTTTAAAAACAATATTTAAAACAATTTATTATTATTTTGTTTTAAATTATGACAATTTACTCAAATCTAAGAAGAAAAAATATATATATATATATATATATATATATTATTGTTTAACAATTTACTCCAAAAAAAAATAAAAAAAATATTGTTTTAAAAATAGTAGTGCTAAGAAAAAAAGGAAAAATTAAATCCCAACATTAATAATTACTTTAGAACATTTTTCTTATCATAACAAATTTTCAACGTTCTTCAGTGACATTCACATTGTTTACACTTTCCATTCAAATTTTCAATTTTAACATATAAAAGCAACTTGCCTTAAATGTCGTTGATATTCAGGTGGGGAAGAGTGGATCACGCCGTTTCAACTTTCAATACTGAGATTGAAAGCCGTTCAAGTTGTACCGCTTGAAACGTTCTGATTCACGACGTTTCAATACCGACGTCAAGAGTGATCCCTACCAAACAGATGTAAGGCAGCTTGACTGTAGGTAGGATGCGAGTTGTACAAGCAAAGAATTGATCAATGGGAATGGACAACTGAATTCAATCATGATCAGCCTTCATTAAATAATTTTGTGAATGGCGCGTGAGCCGGTTACATTGAAAAGACATATATCAGAGTCATTTACAGGCTGACGTCGTTTCAAATTTCAATACTGACGTGCAGACTTGTCATTACTAAACAGTTTCAATGCAGCTTGACTTTAGGCGGGATGCGTATCGTGCAAGCAAAGCATTTGCTGTATATATAAAATAAAAAATCTAATTTAAATAACACAAATTAAAATCTCATCTCAAATTTTTAGAATCCTTACCTAACAAATCCAACTAAAAATCTAAAAAATCACAAGTATCACCAAAACTCTAAAAAATCACAAGTATCACCACCGTAGTGCAGCCAAAATATATAAGGTAAAATTGCAGTTTGAGCAGCAAATATTGCCATTCTGTAACGTAGAACAGTTAGACTACAGAGATTTTTCTCTCCCATGGGCGGTGGCGAATTTATTTACGGGTCAGTTGAGAATTGTAAACACATTTAAACGAGTGGCGCTTAATACTTCAAATAATGTCCAAGGATAAATTTTTCTCTCCATTGTTGACGGAGGCTAGCGTATTTAAGTGCGAGTTTCTCAGCCTTCAAGGCCACTATACGTTAGCCTCTCCTAGTATCATGAAAGTCCCCTTCCTGCCTTCACCCACAACAAAGATGATCAGCTTCCATGGAAAGCAATCCTACTCTTTCATGGTTATATATATTATTGTCATCTTTTCCTTTAATATATTTATTTGCAACAGCTTACAACCAGAGTGGTGGCCGACTCCTTACACCAACCTGACCATTCAATATACAAACGGCAGCACGTTTGTAAGGAACCTGAATGCAACATTGAATCGTCTTCTAGTCAAGGTTGAACATACCTCCCAAGGCAGGTTTAATACCTCTGTTTATGGCCAAACTCCTAACCAAATATATGCCTTTCTCCAATGTAGGGGAGACGCAACCGTCTATGAATGCTACAATTGTTCCCGTCAAGCAAAGATCGATGCTCTACAATATTGTGGGAATTATGTTGGTTGTAGCGTTTGGTCCATGTTCTGCTTCTTACGTTATAATGGAAACTATAATTTCATGGGACATTTGGATGATACTGGATACAATAATTTCAATAACGTTAGCGCCTCCCCAGACCCTGCTGCCTATGCCGAGGCTGCTCGGCAGCTTTTGTCTAATTTGTCATCTGATATTACTGCCGGAACTGCAACGAATCGATATGCTTCCGGTTCAACTGCAGACTCCAGCCAGTTGCGCCCGATCTACGGTCTGGCTCAGTGCTGGGGAGATATACCCCTTGCTGACTGCAACACATGTCTATCAACAAGAATTGATGAATTGTTCAAAAACAATAATGGACGACTCGGAGCTCGGGGTATGGCTAGAAGCTGCATTATTCGATATGAAGGATATATTTTCTTTAATCCTTCGCCTGCACCGGCACCACAAATCTATGTTGCGTCTCCATCACCTCCAGAAAAGTCTTCAAGCAAACTACCCATAATTTTGGGTGTTACTGGCGGCTTTCTTCTTTTGTTTATCTTATTCATGTTTGGAATTCGAAACAAACTGAAATCTGCCTTATGTGGAAACCGTCAGGGAGGTATTGCAGAGGCATTCGTTTTGTTATTATTGTCTGCTTTCTGTAACATACTACGTAGAGTCCATTGAATTAAATCTTTGTTTTCTGGGTCGAAATTTCATTTTTGTAGGATACTCTGAGGGGAACGACTCACGATTCAGAAAAAATCACCAACAGAGCAGTGAAGGGTATGTCTTAGCAAGGATTCCCAGCCTGTCCAGAGCTTTCACAGTGTTTGAAATGGAAACATTGATAGTTGCAACAGAAAATTTTCATGATAATAACAAGCTAGGGCAGGGAGGATTTGGTGCTGTATACAAGGTAACATACTTTACTAAAACGTCCATTCTGTTTTGGAAGGTTTTAAAGGGTCTTACAATATGGTGGCCGGCACCAGGGTAAGTATAGATCGATAATTCACAAAATCTTCATAACCATTTTGTTTCAATCTCTCAGGGAACTACTCCAGAGGGTAAAGAGATAGCGGTGAAGAAGCTGTCCTTAGAGTCTAGGCAAGGCAAGAAGGAATTTTTGAATGAAGTTAAGCTGGTGGCAAAAGTTCAACATCGAAATCTGGTGAAATTACTTGGCTGTTGCGAAGCGGGATCAGAAAGGTTGCTGGTTTATGAGTACTTACCCAAAAACAGCCTTGATCAAATTCTATTCGGTAAGCCTCCTTCATTTTATTGAAGGCAGAGTGAAATATTGATGTCGGTAATGGAAATCATTCCCTGAAATGTTTATACAATTATATACTTTAAGTGGGTTGTGATAATTTATTTTCCTGCATGGTCGATACAGTTCCAGATAGACGCAGCCAACTTGATTGGCTGAAGCGTTACAACATCATACTTGGTATAACTCGAGGGCTTCTCTACTTGCACGAGGATTCTCATCTCCGGATTATCCATCGAGATATTAAAGCAAGCAACATTTTGTTGGACAAAGACCTTAATCCCAAGATAGCAGATTTTGGATTGGCAAGGCTCTTTGAGGAAGATGAAACTTCTGTGGGCACAGCAATTGCTGGAACTAGGTGAAACTTCGAACCATGGATCTCTCGGTTACATTAATTACTTTTTAGGATGATAATTTTGGTTTCAGAAAGGCTTTCTAACTATATTCGGTATTTTAGTTTGGTTTCAGAAAGACTTCCTAACTATATTCGGTATTTTAGGATTATACTTTTGGTTTCAGAAAGGCTTTTTAACTATTTTAAATTTTAGTTGGAGTTTGTGATCTAATTCTTTTTGTTTAAATTTTAGTTGGAGTTTGTGATCTACTTCTTTTTGCTTAAGTTAAATTTGACTTTTTAATATATAAATGGATTTAGTATATTTATTAAAAAAAATTTAGATTATAAAGTTCAAATGTCATAGATTTATGCTTGATTTTAGACAATATTTGTTATAAAATATATCCTAAAAATATTTTATTGCAAAAAAATTACATTCAACAGCAAAAAAAAATGAAATACTTAAATTATACAAATTTGTCATGTCAAATATTCATATTGATTTTTCTACAAAATTAAATTTTTAACTAGAAAATATGCTCAACCAAAACAAACATATGAAATTAAAATACACGACCCAAGAATAGTATCAAAATACACGAACCAAGAAGAGAAAACCTAGTAGGGTTAATGACATTGCACTACTCGTTTTTCCTGAAATTAAGGACTCTTTTATTTTAAAGATTGGAAGACGTATTTATAAAGTGAAATTGTTATTTGCAGAGGGTATATGGCACCAGAGTATGCCATGCATGGGCAACTGTCTGCTAAAGCTGATGTATATAGTTTTGGGATTCTTCTTTTGGAAGTTATCAGTGGAAAAAGGAACATGGATTTTAATTTACCACCTGAAATGCAGATCTTTTTACAATGGGTAAGATACAGTTTCCATTAATTTCCAATTGGAAGCATCCACGTTATCCGGACCATGTTATTTAGTTGCTCCATAGATCATTTAGCCAAATCATATCATTGATTCGATCCTCATCTGTTTTGACATGACTATAGTCCTGTCCGAGCATATGCATAATCCTTATCTATTAGTTTCGGCAATTCATCATAAACTATGGTAGATCTTACTAATGATATATATATTTTCTCAATTTCAAGATATGCTGTGATTATGCAGACATGGGGATTATATACACGAGGAATTTTTGAGGCCATTATTGATCCAGTAATAAATGAGACCTGCGGAGATCAGACACAAGTCTTGAGATGCGTCCATGTCGCATTGCTGTGTACACAAGGCGACCCATTACTTCGTCCATCAATGTCTACAGTGAACTTGATGCTTTCAACGGGGACTATAATGTTACCATATCCCACGAAACCTGCTTTTGTGAGTTCTGTAGCTGCCTCCAGCAATCCCCGCTCTTCACATCATGGATTGTCTCATTCATCTGCAGCCACTGCATCATCTTCATCGCATGCTCCTCTAGCATCCAACGCCAACGTTTCAATTTCTGAGCTGGAACCCAGGTAAAGGTTGATTTGTGAACCGGATTTATTCATGGTTCTCTTCGATAGGTGATTATAAGTAATGGGTTCTCGTTGAAACAAGTGTGGTACGCGATATTTATTTAGTGTAATCATTCAGTTTAAAAAGATAAATTTCATTAAAAAAATTATTAAAAAACTTTTCATATGCTGTAAAGTCATTATTTTTTTGTTAATTATTTTGATATAATATTTTAAACTTTAAATATTTATTTTAAAATTATAAATGAAATGTCAATTATATTAGTACAATAGATTAAGGATGAGTTTTGTCAAAAGACGATCCAAAATCAAACTTTATACAAGAAGTTTTTTTTAATCCCATTGATTTTAAATAACATATCATGGAAAATGTCAATTATATTAGTACAATAGATTAAGGATGAGTTTTGTCAAAAGACGATCCAAAATCAAACTTTATACAAGAAGTTTTTTTTAATCCCATTGATTTTAAATAACATATCATGGAAAATAATAACATAATGGAAACAATTATGTTAGATTTAATAAAACAATATCAAACCAATAAGACTGCCAATAGAGTCTTATTTAAGTGCAGATTTTCATATATAAATTTGTAGGAACTACTATTTATTTCATATTCGACCTTATTAAAACAACCATCTAGAACTATTTTCATATATTAGAATAACAATCGAAAAAGGAGCTATTGTTTGGAACAATTCATAAGCTTTTTGTTTAGAACCATTCATAAGCTTTTTGTTTATGGGTTACTAGTTATAAAATTGGGTGAAAAATAATGGTATCAAATTTTTAAATGATATTGACTTTTTATTCTAATTATTTGTTTATATTTTTAAATAGATTAATCAATTAAGTTGTTTAGGTTTTTTATTTAATTAAAATATTTGTTTATATTTTTAATAGATTAATCAATTAAGTTGTTTAGGTTTTTTATTTAATTAAAATATTTATGAATTAGAAAGATAATCAATATTTTGGATATATAAATGATATGATATGATATTAATATGTACTGATTTAGTTTTAATATAAATTAGTAGTTTATTTTTAGTTTTAATTTAAAATTATATAACATTATTAAGATATTATTAAGATATGTGAAATTTATAATAAAACTATTATAAAAGTATGGTTTTTAAACTTTTATATAATAATCAATTTATTTTTCAATATTATCGTAATATAGTGTGAATTCTTAACCAATCACATAAACATGTCTAATCGACCACACTTTATATGTCATTTTTGTGTCCATATCTTATGCCATTTTTTTTTTATGTCCATTTGCATCTGCAATTTGGAAAGGGACGTTGATTCTTATAATTATTCATTGTATTTTGATGAAGAGCTTCATTAAGGAATGTCTTTCTTCTTAGTTTGCTTCCTTGGCCTTTTACATATTTTTGGGTATATTGAGGTGTCAAAACAGTAAGATATTTGAAAAGAAAGAGGTAGATGTCTCGAATACTGCCATTAAAATAACTGCATATTTTGGGGAGATAGGTCCTAAGAAAATGAAGCAAGGTAAAAGAACTATACAAATCAGGGACAATTAGAGGGAGTTCATGATGCAAGAGCATCTACTCTAGGGCAACATGTTTACCAACGAAGTTTGATTCCTAACTTAGGATTTAATTATTTAATGTAATTTTCCTATAATTTTAAGAGAAAATGAGAATTGTTGTAATTATGAGAAGGTTCGAGAGTATTTGGGAAGAGTTGATAGTTTTTAGGGTTAGTTAGATCTCATCTAGAGATAAGGGGTTAGGTGAAAATTTTTATGGATCATGAGACATATTGTGGGAGTTTTTTTAGGATCTAGAACCTACTTTGGGTTCAGATCCACTTGTATAAATCTAGGAGAATCCCATGAGGCATGTAAGTGAGTGAGACAGAGGAATGAGAGACCAATTATTAGGCCAATAGTTCTCTTGTAAATATTTTATAAATGAATTATTTTTTAGCTTTTATATTTATACTTATTGTGTGGATTTCAGTATTATGATGTGTGCTAATTTTTAATTTGTAGGCCCCTAGCATGCGACATCATTTTTGGTATCATAGCATGATGTTAATGTTTCTCTAATTATTGTGAAGCATTTGAAGTAAGTAGATCCTGTTGTGGTGTAGATTGGTGGATAGATGTGACATTTGAGGTGTTTGGTGTGTTAGACTTGCGTTATATGTGAGCTATTTCAAGAAATTGTTGTTAATTAGTCATTCGTGACTGTGGAGCAACCAACAAGTAAGAAGTGGGAAAAGAAGTGCGAGTGGAGTATAAATGTGTCGCCTAGTCAAATCTGTGTTGGAGCATATCCAACGTAGTGTTGTATACGAGTAGTCAACGAGTTTCACATTACAATAAATTCCTATGCGTTGAGTAGCGTGTGGAATGTTGGAGACCACGCATGTGAAGCAATGCTGATTTGTGAGACTTTGGAGTCATGTTGCATGTAGATATATTTTATCATATGAATCAATGATGATAAATTCCTATGCGTTGAGTAGCATGTAGAATGCTGGAGACCACGCATGTGAAGCAATGCTGATTTGTGAGAATTTGGAGTCATGTTGCATGTAGATCTATTTTATCATGAATTAAAGCTCGTTACAGATGCAAATACCTATTAATGTGTGAAGAATGATTCTACGTGGAAGATATGTTGTAGATTTGCGTGGAGATATGTTAGGGAACAATGTGGATTTGTGTAGATTTTGCATGGTAGTGCCATAATTAATGTAGATGTTGTGAAAGATGTATCTTTTGGATGAGGGTGGAGTCTGTTATCACTCAATAATTTCTCAAGGTTAAAGAAAGAATTTACCGAGGTAACCACAAACCTACTTTCAAACTTTAGGATCAAGCCTTCCTAAGGCTTAGAGAGGGTTCTCTCTATAATATTTAACTTTGTTTTAATATATGATTTTAGGCTAGTTATATGGGGAAAATTGGTTTTGAGGTTTTGATTTGGTTTGGTGGGAAAATCACTTACTGAGATGGATAGTAATAGATCTGGTTTCCATTGGGAAAATGGAGTCAATGTGTCAAGAAGAAAGATCAGGATCAAGGTCTAAAGTCAAAATTTTAAAGGGCAAGATAGTAGAGTCACTAAAGATCTTCAAAGGCTGATTGGTGAAGTGGCTTTAATCGGGATAAAGAGCAATTAAGGATTCTTTAATCCGGATAAGGAGAGAAGAGGAAGGGGTCAATCGAAATTAGGGAGCAATTAAGGGTTCCCTAGTATGGATATCAGCTGAAAACATTTTAACAAATTTTGATACAACAATTCCTGATTTCACATTAAAATTTGGAACACATTTATGAATGGGTGGAAAACATAAGAAAATAGACAGATAACAGTAGAAAGTACTTCACTTCAGTGGCCCAACACATGTGTTAGTATGAATCCTTTGTCGAAGTGTACGAAAAAGGACCACTTTAGCTACGCATAACTAATAGCCCTAACAACAAAAGTGGCTGCCAATATCTTCAGATCTGTAGTTAGTTGATCAAGAAAAGAGCTGCAAAAAACCAGATCTATGCATAGAAAGACATTAAGCAGTAAAAAGAAGGGTTTGCTCCATATATCCAATAGACAAGACAAGAACAATTTTTGAAAGAATTTTGTATTAAGGGCACCTGGGAGGAAAACAAGAAGATGTTTCCAATTCTCCTCAATGGGATGGGTTCTTGGAAGTCCTCAGCACTTCAGATCTAGCATTTCTCTCTCCTGTTGGTGTAGAAAACCCAGACAAAGATAGAACTCAAAGGGAGCTCACATAGCAAATAATGGAAAATGTGACAATGATAATGGCTCAAAGTCAGACCAAGAGTTTAGATCCAGAGTGATCTAATAGGCAACAAAAGGTGAAGAATGGTAGGAAAAACCCTCCTATTTATAACAAATATTGGGTCATTCTAGATCTTGGTGCATGATTAAAATAATGTTAACCAAATCTAGATCCACCTTTTATGGAATATTTTATTATATTTGTTGGAGGGAAAAGTATTTGACTTGGGTCAAATCCCTTTATTTGTTAATAATAAATAAATAAATGATTTATTTATCTTTTTAAGGAAGTGGTTGAAGGATAATTAAATAAATAATGATTATTTAATTATTTGTGGGTGATTTGGTCATATTTAACAAGGAATATTATCTAAATAAGATTTAAATAATTATTCCTAGAAAATAATAAGATAAATAAAGGTTTATCTAATTAATTTCTTTGTTTTGGGTTAAACATGACCGGGAATAATAATTAAATTATGGTTTAATTAATTATTCCATGAGGAAAATCAAACAAATATAGGTTTGTTTAATATTTCCTTTTGGGGTTTCCTGTTTAGACCATAAACAACCTAATAAATGTGGTTTATTAAGTTATTTAACATAGTGAGGGCAATTTTACTTAGGGTAAAATTGGTCTTACATGGTGTACTTGGGTCCATCTAATGATAATAGGTTAGATGACCAAAAAATGGTGTAACAGATTGCCCCCCAGCGTGCGAGTGTCAGGAGCAAATCGTATGACCGAAGTACGTTGTAAGAACTCAATCACTAGACAACAAAAGGGAAGTCGGAGAGAGAAATGCAAGGTAGATAGTGTGCTGAAGAACTAGACCCTGAGGAGACGAGACTCGTAGGTGCAACAAGTCTCTTTTTATGAGAGGGTACCTGTGCTGAAGGCGGTGGGGGAGGCATACCTATGCCCACCGAGACAAAGTACAAAAGAATAGTGTGTCCAGTAAACAAGGGACCGAACCATAAATTATAGCCGGCATAAAAATGAGCCAGATAGAAATACAATGAGGGATCCCACATACATGCCTGCGCCTGGGATGACAACCAGGACTTATAAAATAATATCTGAGTACATGAGATACAAATACAAGCCAAATGCCCCCTGTAAATGGGGAAGGGCTCACAAAATCTGACTGATACATGCAAATCAAAGAGGCGCTGCAAGTGGCTAAGGTCGACATCATCAAATATCTGGAGCTGCATCGAAGGCTGGAAGGAGGAGGTCATCCGGGCATGTGGGGGGCTACCTGCAGGGCCACCCCCTCATGAGGGTTGTGAGACATCTCACACACACTCGGGAATCATCAATAACTGCTGCTGTATCATTGAACCATCAAGTATACGGATCTCGGTCATGCTGAAAGGAGCTGGAGTGGAGAAACAATCAAGTCAAAGGGAAATGAGAGATCCCTTTGCCTGATCCGAGGCACCGAACAAGAGTGGAAGCTGGAACCAAGGTACACTGCCCTCTAGAACCTAGCTTCCGGAATGAATGAGCCGATGTTTACGTAAGGAGGTCCGACATAGGTGAGGCAATGAGAGATCCTCAACTAAGGCACTTCTAGGAATAGTAAAGCGACTTTAATTATGTACACTAACGATGATGGTGAAATGAAGGACCGAGAAAGTAATGGATGACTTCTCACAGGGGAGCATAAAGGGCATGAATGACATGGCAGCGACTGACACAATATCATAAGGGATAGGGGACAGTGGGACTGAAGGCCATAATGTGCGACACAAGAGAGAGACCAAGCAATGAAGGATGGAGGGCTATAGCGGGGTACAAAGGGACTCGAGATAGACTCCATGAATGCAATGATGACTCAACTTGGATGCTCTAAACAATGGTGACTCGATGGTGCTGCCACACAGGAAAGGCCCAATGGGGGACCATGAAAACATGAGTACAAGATGGTAACTCATGACGAAAATCAACACGAACAAAGACAAGTAAAGAGGCAAAATGGTGCCCCAAGTACAAGTGTTGTAAGTGAAGAAATGTGATTTTAAGGAGAGGTGAAGTGACCCTCCTTGGACAAAATGTGTCCTGGTGAAGTATCAAATCACGAAAAACTAACAGATACCCATTTGAGGGCTCAGTGAGAGCTTTCCAACAGTGCAGACGGTTTGTCAAACAGGGATACGGTATGGTCGCAGCAGTCGAAAGAAGAAACAAGGGTTCTCTTTTAATAAGGCAGTTTTCCCTCCAAATTCACTCATTTGCTAGTGTTGCTGTGGTGAATGTAGAGAGGGGAGAAGGCCCTAAATCTTGCGGCGAGCGTAGCGGACAAACCGACCGTTGGAATCGAGATCTGTCAGTTGCAGGTAAGAGGCCTAACCTTACTCTTTCATTTTGATGGATTGAAAGTTTAGTTTAGGGCCCAAAATCTCAGTAGCAGACCCTCCTTCATCTCTACGGCCGGGTCGCACTTTTTGGGCCAAAAAGTGCGACCTGGGAAGCAGGTTTCAGGGCAAAAACTGCGACCTGTCCCAGAATTGGGCAGAAAACTACGACCTGGGAGATGAGGGGGTTTTGGTGCTGTTTTATGGCTGAGAGTTGGGTTTTTTGTTTTGTTATGGTATTCCCAATCTGTATGCTGACAAAGATGATGTTTTTGTGCAGATATGGCAGATTTACGGGTTAACTGGAGAGAGAGAGACCTGGGTACATTACGGGCAGAGATCTAGGCAGATCAGGGCGTCCGTCGTGTGTTGGCTAGGTTTGGGGTTCTAAAGTTTTTGGAGAAACCTTTGATGAGAGCAGGAGAGCCTTTGTTGGCCCGGATTATCAGTTACTGGGATCCAGAGCATGAGGTCTTTGTAGTGCAGGGGCACAGGATCGAACTAACAGTCTAGGATGTGTATTTCCTTATGGGTCTCCCGCCACTGGGGATGGTGGGAAACACGCAGCCAGTATTACCGTGGGGGCGGCATATCATGGAGTTTGTGGAGCGACATTATCGACCGGGTCTCCAAGTCAAAGGGACTCGGATACCGATCGGGGATCTAGAGAGACTAGAGACCCGTGTAGTGGCCGCAGCTGTGCTGCGTATCCTGGGCAACCAGGTGCTCCATCACATCACTGGGGGGCAGATGATGATTGTGGAGAGTGTGTTGAGTGGGACCTACTATGGGTGGGCCCAAATGATGCTGGTGTCGCTAAAACGACAGTTGTCGCTCTGCAAGCAGCAAATGAACCACAATTTCTCGTATGGGACTTTATTGTGCGCCTTTTTCTTTGAGAAGATCCTGACCTTGCGGCCTCGTATAAAGCTTCTAGATGGGGGCCCGAGAGAGCCCAGGATGTGCCGGTGGGGGCGGCTACTGTGCAGAGGAGGAGGAGCGGTGGTCGGGCGAGTGTTTCGACCTGAGTTTTTTGCCCACTGGGATCAGATGCCATTATACATAGACGACTATCCCTATAGTGGGATGATTTATTGTGGAGATCCGGACCTGCCACTTCCGCCTGGTCGAGTATGGGGGCCCGATGGTAAGTGACAGATTGCTATTCTTGTATGGGCATGTTAAAGTTTTTGAATAGTAGATAGGGTACTAATTCATGTACTTTTGGTATGCAGATATAGCTCCGATAAAACCGGCCAGATATATGGGACGACCGGCAGCATTTGGAGCTGCAGGTCCGAGTGGGTCGAGAGCAGTGCATAATGAGGATGCAGCCGCCCTTCTGGCAGACATCCGCCGTAGATGCGAAAGGTTGCTGACCGGAGTATCAGAGCGCGGGTGGCAGGACTTAGACGACCAGTACATAGAGCCATGTATTGGTCTACCCTCGGAATGGTGAGGTGTCATGCGGCGCATGGCAATGGCCGGTCAGGGGATGCGTGATCTACAGGCTGCAGGGGCAGAGCCATTGGCTTGGGATCCACCAGATAGTGATTAGGTGTGGGGCATGTGGTGCCCCCTAGTGTGTATGTGGGGGTAGGTGGTGCCCCCAGTTTTGAGTTTTTTGTAACATGCTATGGGCATGTCATATGTATCAGAGTAGATGGACTCTAAACACATGTTTTGCGACACATATTATGGATATGCATCATTTTTAATGATTATGAATGTTATTGTCTTGTATGAAATGCGTGTGATAAATGCCAATCTAGAACATGGTTTGCAATACGATCTACATAGTGATTCTGGTCTCGAGGTACATGGTTGAAAGTTATGGTTTCAAATTCACGTATCAAGAGTTTCACTCGTAAATATCGTCTAAACAGCATAGGGTTACGCACACGATAAACACCATTTAGTTGCATGACAAGAAGTAGGGAATCCAAACGTACGTGCAGATGGAGGATGCGATGAAAGAGGGCATCGGCTAAGAGACCACGCACTGCATCATATTCGGCCTGATTGTTGGTGGCAGTACCAATGCAGACCCCGTTTGAGAGAACAAGGGCATGCAAGGGGGTGAAAATTGCCCAACCTACCGAGGCTAGATTCCGGGAGTAACGACTTGCTCCATCGGCGTAACCGATAAAGGGTGGGGACGGTAGGTCCTGCGGAATGGTGTTACAAGACAACAAATGAGGGGAGGAGATACAATGACGGCAGCGTGAGTGTACAGAAGACATCGAGCGGCAACTGAGGGAGGGAGTGCAAGGAGAAGGATGAATATGACTCATATACAAACTAGAGGGTGGTATATGAGGGCTATCGGAAGTATGGCGAGGACTCGGGCTGCGGAGGTCAACCGAGATACGGGTGGAGGGATCTCGTGTATGGGTAGAAAAGAGGGGGTCAGGCGAAACAACAGGGGAGGATGCAGGGGGACTAGGCTCTAAGGGTCTCGCAAAGGAGGATAGCTAAAGAATGGTCGTAGTGGACTCCGTCATCTGAACATCAGGGGGGGAATGTCGATGGGAGCGGGGGGATCCTCAGGCTGGCCCGAAGCATATTGCGCGAGTATGGGAGAGGCGGATTGATTTTGTTCAACCTCATACTCTCGGACTACCTCTAAAGAGGCGTGGTAATGCGTCAGGTGAGGACAATGGTGGGAGTAATGGCCATGAACACCGCACAAAGCACAGGGTTTATTGGTGCGGAGAGTCTTGGGGTTCTTGGTTATGGACGAAGAAGGAATGGAGGCTTCAGGGACCGTAGACTTGGGAAACATGACTTTAACCATGGGCTGAATAAGGGGCAACTCAGGACAAGAATGGGTGGCGTGACCGGCAACATCACACAAGGCGCAAGGCTTTGCGGGCGGAGGAGGGGCCGGGCCAGTCGTGGTGGTCTTGTCTTTGGGTGCCCCCTTGCGAGCTTTGCCTTTCTTCCCGGGAGCCGTCACGACAGGAGAAGGGTCCTGTGGAGGTGCTAGGGGCACAGTGGCAACGGAGGAAGCGAGGGGGACCGGTTGAACCGGTGTCAAATCCATGTAGGGTTTGGGGTGACCAGGAGGGGTAGCGGCTGGAGGGTCAAGGTACCAGATGAGTATGCCCAAGGTCAGGTTAGGGAGAGAGAGGGTGGCCATGACGGGGACAGAATAGACTCCGGGAGGGGGAGCTAGGAAAGGTATCTGACCAGCAGGGTAATGACCAGGAGGGACGGCTCCGAGATGGTTAAGGCCTGGGGGAACCGATCCAGGAGGATAAAGGGGTTCAGAGATACCAGATGTAGGGGGAGGGCCAGAAGGAGGAGGTTCGGCTAGCTGAGATGAATGGCTAGGAGCGGGTTGCAGAGGGCAAGGTGGAGGTTGCTGACTAGCCGAAGCAGGCCGCTTAAGGGAAACCTGAGACGATTGCATCATGCAAACATTCGATAAGCTGGGATTAGTGATAGGAGGAGGGGGGAGACCAGGAAAAGTTCCAAGCAGGGAGGAATCTTTGTAGACGCCGGGGGAGACACTGGTCAAGGAGTCGATGGTTTGCTTATTGGCTACAGAAGAGATAGTCATTTCCGGGGAGGTCTGAGATGGTGGCTCATGGTAAGTCAACTGGTCGATGGTGACGATCTTTCCATTGTGAGGAAAAGACATCTTACGAAAAACCGCGGACGGGACAACAGACATGGCATAGGTGTAGCTTCGCCCCAATAGAATGTTGTAGTCTAGCGGGGCGTCGATGAATTCGACTTCAACGCAAACAATCTTACCGGCGAGGGTGATAGGACAATTACGAAATAGGCCAATGGGCTGGGAGGCATGGCCGTCCCACGCTCGAAGGGTGATCGTGGAAGGGGCCAACTCAGGGGATCTGAGTTGCTTCCAAACCGAAGCGGACATCACACAGGTGGATGCCCCCTCATCAATTATACACCGAGAAACGTTGGCGTTCTGGATTTTGACTGGGATTTGGAAGGTGACGGAAGCAGGAAGAGGAGGATGGTCCGATTGATGGGCGTTGAAAACAATCATTTGGTCATCAGCAGGATCTACAGCGCCCACGGCAGATAGTAGAGCCTTCTTTTGGGAAGGGCACGACTGGAGGAGTTCCAGTGTGGAAATGGCAGTAGGAGATTGCGCCAAATCATCTACTATGCTATACGAATGAACATCTCGACTAGAAGCAGCGTTTCGACGTAATGGTCCCTTAGGAATATTGGTATGAACCTCAACTTTGGGTTGAGGGATATGTAAGGGGCCACTGGATGTCGAAAGAGGCTCTGTAGAGCCTGAAGAAGGAGGCTCGGGGGCAGACTGAGCAGGAGGCTTGGGGTACTGGCGAGACCAAGTTTGAAGGTGAAGGTCGACGGTTGGGGACGGATCAGAGTTCATCATGAGGATCTGGTAATCGGAGGAACCAGAAATGGAAGGTGAAGTGGCGACCCGCCCGTCAGGTGGTTGGGTAGCCACGAATTCTTGCTGAGGGAAAGGATCAGTAAACACAGCTAGTTGAGTAGTGGGCACATTAGGGGGAGCATGAGGGGAGGCCTGTTGTCCTCGCAATGTGGCTTGAGACTCCCACATCTGCCTCATCTGTGGTAATAGGGGACAATCATGGGTGTAATGACCGTAAACACCGCAACACGAACAAGGCTTGTTGGTGCGAAGAGGCCTGTCCGGCTTGGGCTGAGTGCCCTGTTGCTAGTTAGCAGTGTTAGGGTCAAAACCTTGAGGATTGGGTCCACGAGTACCAGGGGAAGATTGATTTATATTGCCTCTCCGCCTTCTTTGAGAAGAAGGGGGATTAGTCGCACCCTGCTGTGCAAATACTTGCCCTGGAGGGGGTTGTAGGTGTTGTTGCTGGGGTTGAGGAGGCAAGGGAGGTGAAAGCGCATATGCTGGAGGAGCTGGCGCACCAAGTTGCGGATAAGGGTAATGGTTAGGTTGGGCAACATTGAGGTAAGTAGGAGGTTGGGCAAAAGGAGGAGGCATGCCATATCCTGGATACATGCTACCGGGAGGGGGACGAGTGCTAGAGGAGCTGTCCCCTCCGGGAAGGAGACCATAGCCCATAGGAGGTTGAGCATACGGATGGGAAAGGGCTCCAATGATACCGTCGGTGGAATGAGATGCCCCCAGAGCGTTAGCGCCGCCGGGCCTGGGGAGGTCAGGAAGGACGGTATAAACATAACCAGACTGAGCATAGATCAGGTCATATTTCAAGGATATTTGGAGGGTGGCTTCTTCGGTTTGAGGGAAATGGGAGCCGACATCTTTGTCAATGGGAGCTAAGAGAGAGTGAAGGAACCAGTCCATATAGATCTAATCTTTGAAGGGGGGAGCTCGACATAAGCTTCGTCTTCATCACCATTCCTGAACATGGGTAGAAAGGCAAGTCGAAGATGTTTTCTTGAAGGAAGCCAAGAGCTCCGTACCAGTATCCTATCGGAGAGGGAGCTGAAAGTAAGATAAAAAGGCTTGGGCAATGGTCGCAACGGTGGTATGGGAAGAGGTGGCTTGGTCTACATACCATTTAGAAGCTTCGCCGGTAAGCATGCGTTGGAACAATCGAAGACGGATGGAGTCATCGGTAATGGAATTGGAGGAACACCACATGTGGAAAGATTGCACATGATTGGTTGGATATTCTCCAGCAAGGCCTTCGAACTTAGGGATGTCGGAGGGGAGCTTGGTTGGCATAGCGGGCCAACCAACATCGTGGCGGATAGGGTCATTGATCAACTGATTGAAATCAGGGAGGCTAAGGCCTGCGATGTACGACAGCAAGGGTATGGCCGAGGTAGTTCCTGTGGCGGTTCCGCTAGTAGTGGTTCCGGCATTAGGGCCGGGAGCACTGCTAGCGTTAGGTCCTGGACCAGACATAGTGAAGGTGACAGGGGGAGAACCGGAAGGAGAAGGAGAACCCAATGAATCAGAAGAGGAGTCGGAGTGAGGACTCGGAGGAGGACTGGCTCGACGATGGCGGGACAGAGCAGGTCGATCGACCGGAAACTGAGGGTGAAGGCCAAGAAGTCTCTGAGAAGTGTGCCTTGGGGGTGCAATGATGACAACAAAAACACGGCACAAGGGGAAGAAGAACGACCACAAGGGCAAGGAGGTGTAGAATCAAGTGATTACAATGTCGAAACAGGGGCAGATATGTGCACTGTCAATTGATTTTAAAGTCTTTGCCTGGAGGTGTGAACCAGGCTCTTCTTAGCTTAGGGTGAGTGTGTGGTGTGCGTTAATTTTAATTTTTAAACCCTTTTCTTTTTGAGAGAAAGAAAAAAGTGTGCTGCGTAACTGAAAATAAATCTACAGAGAACAGTATATAATGCTAAAATAACAGAAAAATAACAGCTACTATTGCATCGATTCAACCCAAGAAGGCGGGTCGCTCAAAACTAATCTAAAAAAGGGCAAAAATCTAGTCAAAACACACTTAAAAAGAGGCCAATAGATCTGGGGTCAAAAGGGACAGGGATATAAAGGATAAAGATGCTGAAAAGAGGTGCAGATCACAGCCAAGAGACAGAGGCAAGGTGGCTGGAAAAAAGGAGGAAATCAACAAAAAGCGGAAAGGACAGGGAGGAGGTCCTAAAGAGAGGTCAAAACAAAATGACAAGAGGTGATTTGAAAGGAAGAAAGGCCGATTTAAAGGGATCTGAAAAGGAGGTATCAGAAAAAGGGAAGGCTGAAACTCTGAAAAAGCAGACACCTGAAACAGCTAAAACTCTTCCACCAAAAGTGGAGGGTACTGAAGCCCTAGGGGGCTAGGTTCCCACTTAGATGAGCAAAACAGATTAGGAACAGGTTGAAACGGGCTGAGACAAAGGCTGGAAAACCCTGACAGAAGCTTCAAAAAAACCCAGAAAAATTGCAGAAAAACAGTTGAAAAATTGGCAGGTCGCAGGTTCTGACCTGTTTTCAGTGCAGGTCGCAGAAAATGGGCAGAAAAGTGCGACCTGGAGGTCTAGGTCGCATTTTTTGGGCTGAAAAGTGCGACCTCCCGTTCTGGTTGTCTCGACGGCAGATTTTCAGAAAAGTTGCCATCTCAGTTGCGGCTGATGTCTGTCACCTGCGCAATAGGGCCAGAAACACGCGGAAGTTAAAATTTTTAATGTTTTAGGGTTTTATGTGAGAAAAACAACATAAAAATAGGAAAAATAAATAGCTGAAAAGAAACCCTAGGGTCTGAAGTAGTTGGATATGCAGGAATATGAAAAACGACAGCGGTCGTAAATTAAAACCCGTGTGGAGTCGCCATTTGTTAGTATGAATCCTTTGTCGAAGTGTACGAAAAAGGACCACTTTAGCTACGCATAACTAATAGCCCTAACAACAAAAGTGGCTGCCAATATCTTCAGATTTGCGGTTAGTTGATCAAGAAAAGAGCTGCAAAAAACCAGATCTATGTATGGAAAGACATTAAACAGTAAAAATAAGGGTTTGCTCCATATACCAATAGACAAGACAAGAACAATTTTTGAAAGAATTTTTGTATTAAGGGCACCTGGGAGAAAAACAAGAAGGCGTATCCAATTCTCCTCAATGGGATGGGTTCTTGGAAGTCCTCAGCACTTCAGATCTAAAATCTCTCTCTCTTGTTGGTGTAGAAAACCCACACAAAGAATAGAACTCAAAGGGAGCTCACACAGCAAATAGTGAAAAAATGTGACCAAGTGTATAGATCCAGAGTGATCTAATAGGCAACAAAAGGTGAAGAATGGTAGGAAAAACCCTCCTATTTATAACAAAATATTGGGTCATTCTAGATCTTGGTGCATGATTAAAATAATGTTAACCAAATCTAGATCCACCTTTTATGGAATATTTTGTTATATTTTTTGGAGGGAAAAAGTATTTGACTTGGGTCAAATCCCTTTATTTGTCAATAATAAATAAATAAATGATTTATTTATCTTTTTAAGGAAGTGGTTGAAGGATAATCAAATAAATAATGATTTATTTAATTATTTGTGGGTGATGTGGTCATATTTAACAAGGAATATTATCTAAATAAGATTTAAATAATTATTCCTAGAAAATAATAAGATAAATAAAGGTTTATCTAATTAATTTCTTTATTTTTGGGTTAAACATGATTGGGAATAATAATTAAATTATGGTTTAATTAATTATTCCATGAGGAAAATCAAACAAATATAGGTTTGTTTAATATTTCCTTTTGGGGTTTCCTGTTTAGACCATAAACAACCTAATAAATGTGGTTTATTAAGTTGTTTAACATAGTGAAGACAATTTTACTTAGGGTAAAATTGGTCTTACATGGTGTACTTGGGTCTATCTAATGATAATAGGTTAGATGAACAAAAAATGGTGTAACACACTGTATCTTTCTTATGTCCATTCACAGTAGACTGCTACCTCTGAATCTCGGCGGCCAATAAAAATTCTCATCCTTCAAACAACTGTTCAATCAGACTAGTCTGTGTAGCTGCGAAGGAGACCTTAATTTTTGGCTTTACTGCCATCCAATTGTAGACTTTTACCTTCTTTTTCAACTTGGAAACTTGCCTCTTCAACTCCCGAACCCCCCTCTTAAATATCATGGTTTGATTGAACTACAATTGATGCCTTTTCTTGAGAGGTAACCTTCTCTTCTCACACTATTCAATCCATTCTTGTTTAAAAATAAATTCATTTTTTGGGCCTGTAATAGGCTCAGGAGGTGGTGAAATGTTTCTGGTATTATCAATTGGTTCTTCTATTAGGTCTTTCTGGATAGGCTCCCTATCTTCAGGGGCATCTTCCTCTACATTTGCCTCAGGGAATACTGCCGTTGGGTTAGCGTTTGCATCGACCACTCTGTGTTCTAGTATTTCCATAGGAATCCCATCTTATTTGCGAGCCTTTGAGTGCTCTAACTGAGATTCAATCCTAGGTTAAAAAACTTAAGCACCAGTGGGACAGGTATTTCCTCCATTACTCGTTGGGGCGAGCGGAATCCCCTTGCCCCTCTAGGCATCATGGACTAGAACGGAGAGCGGGGAATAACTTCATCATCCTTGTTTCCAGCTTGGGCCTAAATTCCATGCACTATTACTTTAGTTAGGGTCAACGCTAGTTCTTGTCGCACAACGTCGATTCCAAGGGTTGTTTCCCTTCAGTACTCCTACCCTTTGTGAATTATTTCCTCCTTTGCAGTCAATATTGGTTCTTGTGCGACAGTATTGACCTCGTAGGTTATTTCTCTTTTATCTTTCTGTTCCTCATGGATTGATTCCATGTTTCCCTATTCTAGTTGAATCGGGGGTGGTTCCTGTGTAAGACCCCCACTTGTTTTAATATCCATATCTTCTTGGGCAGGTGATGTTTTTTCTTGCAAAACAACATCATTTTCCATCCCTCTATCTGACATTCCACTTTCTTGTTCTTCATTAACAAAAGTTGATGACTGTATGACAGTCTCAACTTCATGAATTATATCCATAATCCCTTCATCTGTGCATTCTTCAGGCGATTCTAGTTCTTGTGTGGCAGCCTGGACTGTGTCGCCAAATGTCTCCTCTACTCCTAGTCCTTCAGGTTCCTCCTGATCAATCTCCATTTCCACTTCTTCGGGTTCCTCCTAATCAACCTCCATTTCCATTTCTTCGGGTTCTTCCTGATCAATTTCCTCTGAATGCTCTTCCTCTGCCAGAATAGGCAGAGAGGCTGGTTCTTCTTCTCTCGCAGTAATAACGGCTGCTATCTCTTCTTCTCAAGATCCACAGAGTTCTGCCCAGGAGACTTGAAATCTGGATGTTTCATGTATAACCAATAAACACACCAACCCATGATTAGAGAGCACTGCTGGCATCCAGCACAAGCGTCGAGCAGACCGTGCCATGTGCTGCAATTGTTTTAATAAAAATAAGGGCATGTTTAAGGAGTGGACCTGAGCATATGGAAATCGAAAGTGAGTTAAAATTTTAAAATGATATTTAAAAAGAGTTGTGGCCCGACCCTCGCAAGTTATGTATTTCATTACAAAACCTGCAACTTCATTCCATGGATACGGTATAGTCTTGTGCTCATATCCTCTACCCAGTTGGATGATGCTTTCTCTTGCCCACAAGAACAGTCCGAGAAACTCTGGGAGAGGAAATTTCCGAGAAAACCCTTGCTGCCCTTGCTGTCTCAGCCCACTAACCTATACAACTATTTATTCTGTGACAGGAATTTTCAATCCTCTGACCCGCAAGAAATTCTCATCCAAATTAAGTGCAAACTCCATTGTAATTCCCCTGTCAAACCCCTGCAATATATCGAAGTAGGTATCCCATCCTGCATTGACAAATATTTTCCATACCTCTAGATTATTGCGGTCCGAAACTGTATTTTCAAGTTCATGCTGCACAACCAGTCCACCCATACTATGGGGACTGTAACAACACTCTTGAACAGTAGACCGTTGGACAGAATGGTGGATACCAAATTTGGAAAAACAACATGGTGAAAATGAATGGTGGTAATGGTAAATATGGATGGTAATTCTCGGAAACTAAGGAAAATCATGAAAAAGTATGGTAAGTGCAAATGGAAAGATTGGTACTTATTTCATATGAAATGGAAAGGGTGTGTTACGGATCCCAATACATATTTAATGATTATATGGAGTATTGATAAGGTTCGCATAGTGTACCATACACAAAATTGTAATAATGACTTAAGAAATCATCGTTACGCCGTCATGAAATTATGATGGCACCCCCGCCCCCCAACTTAAAAGTTGTCATCCGTGGAATTAATGTCTTCACATGGGATATTTAATTAAATCGGTAAAAGTCAACTGGAGGCGCACTTGGCGGCCTACCTGGACGAAGTGACGGTTGGTAGGATGACAAAGCAGTAATGATGCAGTTGGAGTAAAAGAAGTACGAGTAGCAGCATCTGGAGTGACATAAGTGCTAGTAGTAGCATCTAGAGTAACAACATCTGGAGTAACAGTAGTGCGAGTAGAAGCATCTGAAGTAACAACAGTGCGAGTAGCAGCAACCGAGTAACAACATCATGAGTAGTAGCAACCGAATAACAACATCATGAGTAGCAGAAACCAAGTAACAACATCATGGGTAGCAGCAACTGAGGAACAAAATCATGAGTAGTAGCAACTGAGTAACAACATCATGAGTAGCAGCAACTGAGTAACAACATCATGAGTAGCAGAAAAAAAGTAACAACATCATGAGTAGCAGCAACTGAGTAATAGCATCACAAGTAGTAGCGACCAAGTAACATCATCATGAATAGCAGCAACCAAGTAATAGCATCATGAGTAGCTGCAATCGATACTTATAATTTTTTTTTGATCTTTAAAACATTACTCCTTAGTAGTAACTCATGCAAAAAGACAACAAAATAAATAGTAATAGTGTAATTCTTTATTCTTTTTTTTTTTTTTTACAGTGAGGATGTAGAGGAAGAGTTATCTACATTGATAACCTTCAAACCATATTTCTCAGAGAGATATTTGATGAAAGCATCCTTAGAGGCTGGTCGATGGTATAATCTCAGGCAATGTACATTTGCTATGAATGCAGCACGTGTATCATCAATTGTGACTAGCCTGCCTGTTCCATTATCAAATACAACATCCACCTCGTAAGGTCCCATCCAGCAAGTGCAAAGCTTTCCCTTAAGATCCTTAAAGTGGGAGTCATAGAGTAATGCCCAATCTCCCCTCTGAAACACCTTTTTCTTGATAAAATTATTGTGCCATTTCATTCTCTACTGTTGAATAGCAGTAGTTCTATGAACAACCATTGAACGGATTTCATCTAGTTCATTGAGATGGGTCAGTTGCTGTTTCTAGGCATTTGAAATATCCAAACCAACTTCGAGAGTTGTTCTGAGTGTAGTGATTTCAAATTCTATTGGAAATAACGGGGATTTACCAAAAACCAACTCAAATGGTGAAAACTTAGTTTTGTTCCACCATGTTGTTCTGTACGCCCAGAGAGCTTCAGGCAGTTTCTGGGCCCAATCCCAATGATGGCATGCCATATTTTTTTTCAAGATGTTTTCCAATGTCGTGTTTGTGATTTCTACTTGTCCATTCACCCGGGGATGGTATAGAGATGTCACCTTGTGTTTGACCCCATATCTATGCATAAGATTTGCTATCATGTGTGATGTAAATTATGCTCCTCAATCTGAAACAATCTCTCTTGGGGTATCGTAACGAGCAAAAATTTCTTCAAATAGGAAATCTGAGACCTAATGTGTTCATTGTTTCAGATGTAATGATATTAATGGCAGTGCCCAAATCCACCAGTACATTTGGGATTTCAACCCCATTGATTTGTACTATTATAATTGGGTTTCCTGGGTCCCCATATTTCATATGCATAGTATTTCCTAGCATAATGTCAAACAGTGTACCCATCACATGAATAGTAAATGGATCCCCTGGTTTCTTCCCAGGTTTCTTAGAGTAGTAATATTTGAGAGTTTTTTCATATATAGGTACATACCTCGTAGCCTGTAGAAGGGGTATTTTGACAAAGATATTTTGCAATTCCCCCAGGAAATCAAACTTTGCTTGAGGGTTTGGTTTATTGAAGGTCAATCTTTCAGGATATGGTGGAGAAGTTGGATGACCCTGATTAAGAATAGATTGGGGAGGTATCTGATTTGTTGCATTTTGGTCTGGTTTATCCACAACTATCCTCTGTTCTGGTTCTGTAACTTCACTGTCAATCTGTTCTATAATTATAGGTGAAGTGGGAGAATTTACTACTCACCCAGATCATAAGTTTATTTCATTAGTCCTGCAGTGGAAATGCTATAAGACGGAAGGTTAAGAGTATTTGTTTGTTGGACCCATTTATTATTAGGATTCAGATTGGGCTGGATAGGAAGCTGGGGTCAAAGGGTTGGATTTCCAGGAGGTACATTAGAGGGAAACTGAAGTGTTTGTTGAGGAATATATTCGGGAAATTTCACAGTAAGAGAGGGTCCACGCCAATTCTGATTCCATGGAGGATTCGAACTGGTCTGGGGAACCCATTTTTGACAAAGGGGGTATTGATATTGAGACCACATAGATGAAAACGGTGCACACTAGTGTAATATTCCTACCTAGCCTAAGCTAAGAGGAATATTCATTTTTGTTTTACTTTCTGTTGCATGAATAAAGGAGGACATGCAAAACTCCTGAAAAGATTGAATAAATCAATGCCCATGTGAACACAGATAAATCAGGGCCATGTAAATAAATCACTTACAGGTGTGAAAGGGTTTTGAGCTGTGAGACTTGGTCAACCTTGACCAAATCTACAACGCTGTCTAGGTTCAATGTATCTCATGAAGGGACAACGTAGTTCTAGAAGGAGACCCCTCATGTGAAAGGAGCTAACTCATCAAGGTGGTTTAGGGTTTGCAAAGGCTTTCATCTTATAAAAGGATAGGGAAGGCAAGAAGAGGAGGTTCTTGATTGATTATATTTCTAAGTATCTTTTCTGCTTAGAAAAATACTATTCTCTACTGTTTAGTAGAGAATTGTGCTCTTAGCACTTGGAGTTCCTATGCAGGGATTTCACCTCTTCCTTTGAGGATTCTTGGAGGAGTCTTTGCTGATTTTATCCACTATCAGGCTTGAGGCCAAACTCTACTTCCAATTGTAGCGCTAATCCAGTGAGGATTAGTCTGCTCTTGTAAGCTGCAGCAAGTGGGATTCTAGTTCTGCAGAGATCTAGCTTGTTTTGGGAGCCTCTTCTCATGGAGTGTGTCTTTTAACCTCCTGGAAGAGTGCCTCTCATGTTTTCACTTCAGATATGTATCTTGGTAGTGGCTATCTATGTTATTCAAGATACAACATTGTTTCCATTAAGGAATAGCGTTATTTTCATATGAGATTGTTCAGGGTGTTTTGATCCCAGTTTTGATGAGAGATCTCTGGTGCTGGGCTTTACCTTTCACTTTGGTGATCCATGGATTAGCTTGCGGATCCATGTTCTATTTAGATCTGATATATTGTAATGTAAAGTTATATCTAGAAATTAATGCAACATTTTATAGATCTACAACTTAAAACTCAGATCTATTCTTGTTTATGCATGATTTGGTCAAAACCCCAAGGGGATCTTGTAAATAAGACTATCTAGTTTCCAGATCTGAAATAGATTTGATGTTTTGTCCACGGATCTATCCTATATCTGAGTTGTAATAGTCAGCTACTGCAGCTCCTCAAAATAATGCTGTTAAGCCATTTCTGCATTTATATATGTGTTGCAACTTTCTTTTTTGAAGATTTCTTGCTCTATTGTCTCATGTATTCTACTATATATTGAAAGAGATTAATTATAATTCTGATTTTCTACTGTATATTCATAAGTTAATTATATTTGATGGCCTCCTTCTCATACTATCCAAGACTGCGTTATTTCTGAAGTAGTTTGTTGTGCATAGCTGCATCCCCTCTTGTAGGGTGTTTTTTAGCTAGACTAGGTGGTGGGAGATCTGTTTACCACACCTAGTTTGATCTGTTTTTTCTCTCCTTTTGGATCTAGACTCTAGATCTATCGATCTAAGGGATCGAAGGGCTGTAAATTCATTTCTATGCATCAATCTCCTAGGAGTGCATTATTTTAGCAGGCTTGATGTGTTATTCCAGATCTGGAATATTACAACTCAGGACCCATATTAAAATTATTAAAATAATGGGATGGGTCCTGAAACATAATTGGATTCATAGCTAGCGTTCAAGGTTTCCATGGCTTTTTCAGCCCCATGAAGTACAACTAGTATACCAAATTTTCTCCACTTTCTCCTTGAAAAACCACCTTTAGTCCGGGGAAGGAAGGACACGAGCTGGTCACATAAGTCTGTTCACATATTATGCAGGCTTCCACTGTGCTTAATGAGCATTCTTTCAAAGGATGCTTCTTTCTGCACTGTGGGCATAATATAGCCATATTTTTCTCCAACTCTATCTGTTTCTATTTTTCTTGTAGAGTGTCCATCAAGGCGGATACTGTGCTCATGATATCAGTCCTTAGGTTATCCACTATGTTTCCAATTTCTACCTTTGTAACTCCCCCACTAGAAGTATTTAACGACCGAATTCCTTGTCCACTCCTTGAAACCCCCGGTGAACATTGAATGCAATAGTCATAGATGGTGTCACTATCTTCTTTTGAAATGTCCCCCTTTCCTTCTATGTTCAAAAGCTGCAGGGAGTCTTCCCTAAGTTCCTGGAGAAGGATGATCTTCAGAATATCCTTATCCAGGTCACTATGGCCTGATCTCTCTAATATAAATTTGAATCATTCCACGCAGTCTTCCATATTCTCATCCTCTTTCTGTACAAACTTAAAGATTTCCTCCTTGATGTCATGGGATTTATAGTAATCTTGGTATTTTTCTAAAAAGGCTTCTTTCATCCCATCCCATGTAAAAATAGTTCTCCCTCCTAAACCTATGACCCATCGCAAGGCTATTCCTTTTAAGGTATCAGGAAATATTTTTTAGTTTTTGAGCATCAGATATATAATCATATCCTTGACAAACAATGTCAAATTTGAAGAGGGATGTATCAGGGTCTTCCGAAGAAAGCCCATGAAAATTAGGTAGAGCTGTTAAAGGAATGGGCTTCATCGGTGCATCACCTATAATGTTGCCAATTGGAAAATCAATAGAAGAACTTGCAGGTGCCATAAATATTCTCCAATACTCACCTAGGATTTCAACCGATTCTACAGCTGGAACTTTAGGTGATTCTACTGTAGAAAGTTTCACTGCACTTCACTGGTCCCTTGGTGATGTAAAATCCTTTAGGATTTCTCACCCTTTATTTTCTATTTCTTTGCCTTCTGCTAACATTAGGGATGTATCCTCCACTGATACCTTATTTATTGTGTCTTCTGTCATCAAAAGATCTTCCTCTTGTATCGTGGATGGCACTGGTTGTTCAACTGACTTCCCTTTGGACTTTTTCTAAACCCTTACCTGACAGCAGTGCGAGAGGATGCTTCAGATTTATCCCTTTTTATGATCTCTTGGATATAGGTCTATCTTCTTAGATCCTTTCCTTTCTTTGTGGGTCTTCCTCTGCCCCTATTATTCAGATATTTTTTCATACAATTGGTGAAAAGGATTCATCAAAATAGCAAAGCGCTTAGGACCCGAAGCAGGACAGATAGCTTCCTCCCTGGGATGAGAGAGTAGGTTCAAAATAGAAAATCAAATCAAATAAAAAATAAAATCAAATTTCAGGACCTAAAGTAGGGTAATCAAATACCCTCCCCAGGACAAGAAGTTGGCCCTTTCAGAAAAAAATAATAAAAAAGTAGAAAATTTGTAAACTATGCTCAGGACTTAGAGCAAGGTAACCCTCCCCAAGAGGAGAGATAAATTCTAAAGAAAACAATAAAAGAACAGAAAAACAAAGAACACTATGCTCAAGACTTGAAGTAGGGCAATAAATTCCCTCCTCGAGATGAGAGATCAGCCCTTAGATCAATTACAGATCGTGTTCTTGCACCTTCTTAGCCTTCCCCGGCAATGGCGTCAAAATGTTAGTGTTCAGATGTGAACAATATTCAAACCCTTTTTCCACATAAATTATCAACCCGAGGGCGTTAGTTATTTCAAGACTAACATGCACATTATATGAAAGAGCAGTCACACAACCTACTATCGGATCACAGGCTTAAATAAATGAATAGATAACTACTGTAACAACAATTAAATGGATTGCAGAGCTAATAAGGTATTCACAACAATTATAGAGTATACTGGAACAACAGTTACAAAACCAAAATAAAACATGGAATCAACAGATATAAAGGTAACGTAGCACCTAAACAGAAGAGTGGGCCCAACTCTTTAATCAAGGTTGCGACAAAATCATAATTTATAGGTAAAACAGCAGAGTGATGTGAATTCAATTAATTGCAAAATACTTCTGTTACAAAATCTGTATGTATTGCTTAACCTTGATTCACAACACACAAGCCCTATTTATACAATTGTTCAGGAAACCACAAATTTCCTCTAACAACTACATATCTACAATTATACAATTTGTTACAACAATAACCTAGTTGCCAAAAAGGAAACCATGAAAAATCCTGAAATATTGTTGGGATGAAACATAGTCTATTGTGCTATAGCAGCAAGTGAAGATAGCGCTGGAAATTAGAAGCTGCTCTATGCCTCAGAGATGTGATCTTCCTGATTTTTCCAAATCTGTAAAAATATCGGATTTAACGTTTGAAAAAGGTAAAACCTCCTTGACTATTACTTCATTAATCAAACATCCCATGTAAGATAAAAGAAAGGGGTTTACCTCATGTGTTTAATAACAATAATGATACAAAGAGATAGAAAGGTGGGTGAAAGTGGGAGAGAAAACTATACAAATCTGGTACCCAAAAAATATATGTAACAATGATTGAAGTATATTTGCATTTAGTTGTTACATTTTGCATACATGATGACATGCTATTATAATGTTAACTTAGATTCAATCTTATATTAATTGTTTTGTTTTTAAAGCTCAAGTTGTTTTTTCATTTTTTATTTGAGATGAATCTAAAATGAATCTAGATTGAAATTTCAAATTTACAAAACACATGTGGTACATGTTAAATGCATTTTAATATGTATGAATGTTATATAATTAGGACATGTCTATTAAAAGTGATATTTAGGTGTACATTTTGCAAATGATCATGTGTCAGTTAAAAAAATTATATATGGTTTTACATATTTAAGTTCATGAATATCTAATAATGATTGAAGTACATTTTCATTTAGTTACATTAAATTTTGCATACATTTATGTCATTTTATGTTGGTTTTTTCTTCTTTTTCATGCTAATTTTGTGCTAATTTCATTTTTGGTTTTTGCAGTGTTTGTAAGGCGTCCTCAGCGTGCTCCTTGTGGCCTTGGCCTACTCATTCGACGTGTTCATCCTATTCTCGTCTCGTCCACTTTGCGTCTGTGCTTGTGCTCGTATCATCTGACCTGAATCGTGGTATTCTTCGGAAGTCTCTGCATATATTATGAACTATATAAAATAATTTTATGTTGTTTTTTCTTCTTTTTCATGCTGACTTCGTGCTAATTTAATTTTTGGTTTTTTCAGTGTTTGGAGGGCATCCTCGACATGCTCCTTGTGGCCTCGGCGTGCTTGTTCGGTGTGTTCATCCTGCACTCATCTCATCTGCTCTGTGTTCATTCCAGGTATTCTTCAAAAGCCTCTGTATATATTAAGCACTATATAAAAATTGAATGATTGGTTTATTTCTTTTTCATTTTGTCTTTTTTTTAGAAAACAGAAATTCTTCACTCTTTTCATATATAATTCTATAATATAAATATTAATTTCAAATACATGTTCAACCACCAAGTACGTAATATTAAGTCAATAATCTATAGGTTTTAACCCTGTACAGAAATTATCTACAAACGAATCTTAAAAACATAAAATAAACAATAGCGAGAGCATAAAAACATTAAACATATATACATAGAGATTTTCCCCTACATCCCAAATCGGGATGACCAACTTGATTTTTCACTATATTCCTTTAGTTTACAACACATATATATACATGTCGAAGCATACATAAACCCCAATCCATTAACCCTGGATTAGAACATAACCATAGTTCCCTTGACCGGATCTACAAAATACTAGGGGTCGAAAACCATAATGCCCCAAAACCATGTGCAAACCCATGCACAAACCATAGGCAGGTCTGCCCACTGAAAAATAGGGTCCAAAATATTTTTCCCGGGGCGTTGTCGCCTCCCTATGACCCCCTTGATGCGCCCATCACAACGTACAGGGTGGGCTATCACCCCTCTTGTCACCCCCCCGCGTGTGACTAGTCGTGGAAAGAATATAACACATACCCAGTGTTCTCCCACTCATTGTTTTCTTTCCGCAGGGGCCATAAGAAAGCTTAGTAATTAGCCCAGCTCTGCAACACCCATTGTTTCTTTACAGCAAGAGAACTTCTAAGTGCTCATAGGCTTCGTCAATGCATTTGCGACATTCTTCAAAGTGTCCACCTTTACCAGCAACACCCTTTTAGCCTCAACCATATCTCTCACAAAGTGATATTGAACATCAATGTGCTTTGTATTTAAATGATAAGCAAGGTTCTTAGTAAAGAAAATTTCACTTTGGCTATCACAGTCTATCCTTATAGCTTGCTGCACCAACCCCATACTTGAATAGAATCTCTAAAACCAAACCGCTTCCTTTCTTGCATGAGTGGCTGCCATGTATTTTGCCTCTGTAGTTAAAAGAGCCACTACAGACTGTCATTTACTCATCCAACTGACTGCACCTCCAAATAGGCTAAACACATACCCACTTGTAGATCTTCTCTGGTCCAAATCTCCAGCCCAGTCTGCATCAACAAAACCACGAATGTCCAACACTCTTTCCAATCCTAGTCTTCCCTAGTAGCACAAGCCATAATCACTAGTGCCACGCAAATGTTTGAAAACATGCTTCACTGTTGTCCAATGCTCCTTCCGTCGGTTTGACATAAACCTACTCAATAGTCCCACTGCATGTGCAATGTTTGGTCTAATCCAAACCATTGTATACATCAAGCTACCCACTACACTTGCATATGTAACAAAGGGCATATACTCCTCTTCTTCTTGTGTCTTGGGACACTGTTCAGGAGATAGCTTTACACCTACAAGAATCAGAACATTCACTGGTTTATTATCCTTAATATTGAACCTCTACAATATAGTCTCGACATACTTCCTCTGGTTTAACCCACAGGG
>JAXQQM020058181.1:0-10224 GCA_034641835.2 Pinus albicaulis | reverse complement strand
AGACACCTATACTCCTTGGTGTCATCTGCATGCTTGTCATGAGTGTCATCAACCGCATTCTCAGGGACATTGGTGGTGCGTGCGCTTCCTGTATCTCCATCGTCGCCCGACCAATCCTTACTGCTATTGTCGAAGATTTTGATTCTGCTGCTGGAGGTAGGAGCACCCTGCATGACTACGAATGGATAAACCTAGACTACCCCCTTACCAGTAAGTTGCTGAGTTGCAGAGTTTGAGATAGACTTCTTATGCAATTTTCTGGGACGTAGGCTTTCAGCACTGAGAGCTTCCTCTTTGAAGCTAATGGTGATAATGGCCATAATGCGAGGTTGGTCCATGGTGCAGGTATAATGGAATTATGTAGAATGGGCGAGCAGCAGAGAGGACATCCTCTCCAGGAAAGTTAGCAACAGGCGAGAATTGGTGGAGGGAGGATTCAGCGGTGGGGAACGAGACCTTCTTGAAGCCCAGTCTCGACAATGACCATTGTCGGTGGTAGGGTAACGCCAAAATGAATTATCCAACAATGAGGAAGAGGTATTAGAGTGAGCAGAAATTGGAGGTTTAGATGCTCTGCCTTAGCTACTGTCTCTTCGGCATTGCATACGATGGCGACGGGGCATGGTGGAGCTAGGAGAGATACAATGGTGAGGTTGAGACCATAGAGGCGGAGGAGCAGCAGAGTGTGAGGCCAGAGGAGCAAAGGGCCAATGAGTTGAAGGCCGATGAGGTGCAGAGACGAAGTTCAGACTACAGTGAAGGCTATGAGAGAAATTCAAGCCATAGACAAATTCAATGCAACAAAGGAGACTACAGCACCTCCCTGTAGGCATTCGGGAGCTCGGCTCCGAGAGTTCAGGGGAAAAATGCAGCTTGAAAACAGAGGAAATGGAGGGAGACTGCCATGCGAATTCATTTTGAAGGGCAGGTGAGTACATCGACAGGCGAGCGAAGTAAATGAGCACCTGTGGGTGCAATTAGGGTGATTAAGTGCCTGCGGCAAGAGCCCATGGGTGGCCATGTGTCTGGGCCACATGCCACCCCATGAGCTCGTCGTACGAATGTCCTTAGAAATCACCCACATCCGGGAATCATATTCCAAACTTGATTCATATCCTTTAAATTATTTATATTCCTCAACGTCTTTGTGCTTGAATATTAAGAATGAAATTTTTTGACTAGCATTAACAATCCTCTTCATTTATCAAGCATTCACAAGAGATAAAACCAATTTCTTGCTATGTGCTCTAATAATGTGCTCAATCCCATTTTTGAATAAATGATATTTACTCTCATGGAGATGAAAAATGGATGTCCTATCATATATATATATATGGGCTTCCGAAAGCAATACCAAATATATCAAGTGGAACTACATCAAGTTCAATCTTATCAAGAAAGTTTGCGGCGATGGAAAATATAAGTATGCATTTTCTTGTCACTTGTGATTTTGCATTATGACATACCCAACCTAGAGGATAAGGTTTAGGATGAGGAATAAATTCTTGACAATGTATTATGAGGTAAGGTTTTCTTGTGATCCACTATCAAACAATGTATCTATATTGGTATGTCTTGGAATAACTCTAATGTGGAAAATCTCTATTCGTGTTTTTTCATATTGAGTTTCATTGAGACTATTTGAAGAAATCATACTTGAAGTGTCCATACCTTTCAATCCCATGGTTGTGATAATTTTTTCATCCCCAGAATCAAATCCTAAATATTGTTGTATAATTGCAACAACCTTTTCTTTCTCCCTTTTTTTTTAAGTCTCTAGATTTCATCCGAGGATGAATTTTCCAGCAATGATCTTCATCATGGCCCTCTTTGGGAAAATGTTTGCATGTGATTTTTTATTTTTTTCCATCTTGAAGGCAACATTATTCTTCCATTTTCCTTTGAAATTACCTTTTATTTTGAACTTACCCTTTCCTTTGTCTGTATACTCAAAGGAATTCTCACTTTTTTCATCAGAAACATTTTTCCCTCTTACTTCTAGATGTGTTTCATGTACACAAAATTCATCTAAATTTGTAGGATTAAACATGAGAATTGTGTCTCTAAAGTAGCTATGTAAACTCCGATGTATTTGAGTAAAGTTTCTTGAGAGGGTAAATCTACACCCAAAATAAATGCTCTCCTTTTAAACTCTTGGGTATATCATTGCACACTTTGACCATTTAAATGCTTAAAGTTTTTCCAATCCTTGATAAATTTATGCATGTATGCTAAAGGATAAAATTTTCTTCTTAATGAAAAAAAATAAACTATTCCAAGGGGATAAACCTTACCATGTTTCTTCATGCCCTCTTGATTTTTGGCTTCCCACCAAATAAGTGTTTCACTTTCCAGCCTTAATGAAGTAAGATGAATCTAAAAAAATCTTGGTATCATGATCTTTGATCCTTTTTATCATGCTATACATTCAAGTTGATGAACCCAATTATCTGATTTCTCACCATTTACCTCTCCATTCTATATAGTCAATTCAAAATTTATGCCAAGTTTCAAAAAGGAGTTTTACCATGTCCCTTTGGAGCATGTGGATGTGTTTGTGAAGCGGTTGATGTATATGATGATGATGGTTAATATGAGGGTGAAGATGGAGGTGAATATAAAGTCAAAGTTAGAGATGGAATTTCAGTATTACCTCCATTCCCTTTTGGAGTATTTCCCCCATCTCCTCCATTTCCTTTTGGAGGATTTGAGCTCTCACGTTGCAACCTTGAATTCCTCACATTGTAGAGAACTTTCACTGTCTCAGTGATGTAAAATAATTCTTTCCTAAAAATTTTCTCATCCTTAGTCATATTCTCAAGCTCTCCTTGATGTGCCATGACTGGTGAGGCTTTTGGTGAAACTCGAGGTGAAACTGGTAGTGGATATTGTGACAAAATCTCTCCTTGAACTAGCTTTAGAACTTGTTCCCACAAGTTTTCCTTCTCCTCTTTTGAGTTTCAACCTTATAAGCATAAGGAAAACTTGCAACAAAACTAATCACTAAAAAAACCCAAGAACCAAAGTTGTAATACCAAATTGATCTCTATATGGAAACTTGAAGGTTTATGGTAAAATTTGCAAGACAAATTTTAGTTTTTTTATGAAATTTAACAAGTTACAATAGATCATTAAACTTAGAACTATACAGAAAATAATGGAGACAAGAATTCCATAAAAACAAACATAAGACGAAAAATGATGAAGGAGTTCACCCCTCCTGGATACATCTCCTCATCCATCTTCACTAGTAAAAAATGATGAAATTAATGACTAGGTGACTAAAATGTTAGTCACCACAATTATTTCAAGTGAATTACTACTAAATTTGAGCAATTTTAAGTGACCGAACTAAAAATGACTAACTTAAATGACTAATTTAGTCTTGGAATAAAATATACAACTAGATTATAAGTGACTAAACTAAAAGCGACTAACTTAAACGACTAATTTAGTCAAGGGATAAAATATATGACTAGATAATAAGTGACTAAAGTAAAAGTGACTAACTTAAATGACTAATTTAGTCTAGGATTAAAATATATGACTAGATAATAAGTGACAAAATTAATAATGATTAATGTAAATGACTATTATAGTCCAAGAATAAAAATATGGACAAATAACAAGTACAACAAGTATATGAATTACTCATTTATGTCATTAATTTTTAATTGTCACTCCATATATGGAAAATTTCAATTTTGGTACCGAATTGTTACATTTCACTATAGGTGTCTCTGAATCCATTTGTAGTGTTACAATTTAGAGACAAAGGGGTCTCTGAATTCAATGTTAAAATTATGAATACCCTTTTGTCTCTAAAGTTTAACAGTGCATATGGATTCATCTACAATTAACATAATTGCATGTATCATCTATCAACTTTACACCAATGCCTTCATTATAATGTTATTACAGGTAATATTAATTAGATAGCTAAATTTATATTTATATTTATTATATTTAATATTTGACCATAAATTTTAATTTTTAAGCTTCATCGATTTATGTTAAAAGTGTGAGTTGTTTTAAATCTAAGGTTTCTTCATATTTACATTTAATAACGAGATAAATATAGCATTTCTTATGTTAAACATGTGAGTTCACGAGTTAAATCTAGTATTAAATCATCATATTTACATTTAATAAATACAAAATAGATAAACCTACAATATATATTTATAGACCTATTTAGTAAATAGGTATGAACATTTGTTAATTTAAGTATGAAACTTAATTAATTTTTAATGATGTATGAACCTTTGTTTTTTTGTAAGTCAACGTTATATTAATGTAGGAAAAAAGGAGTACATATAGAAAAGCAGGTGGTCTCACCTCGACTAGATTTGTTGACAAAAATTTGCACCAGATGCAAAATAATGCAAAAGAGGGACTAGGGACATTGTCCATAAACGGTTGGGCCAGAGGCACCAAAACACATATAAAACATAAAGAACACCAAATTGCATACTAATCGTCCAACGTGATGGATGCAGGGTTGTCCGAGGTTGTTCCTAAATGTGGTGGAGGACAAAAGTCACACTAACCGTGCCCTTCAAAGTGCGCCAACCAAGTCTCCAGCTTTTCTACTTTCTCAGTGAGTTGATTTTGGCCTCACCAAACAACTACCAGTCTCTCCCGAACCTAGCACTGTAAATAGTGCATTTAGTGCAATGTTTCCATTTGCTCTGCATGCTCCTCATGACAAAATCTCTTAGTTGTGCCCACTCTTTCCATTAGGTTGTTGATAAGTGCACGACCATTCTCTAGGCAACAATGTTGGATAACCTACCCCTCTTTTACCTCAAATTAATCAAACCCATGATTCCCCTTGCTACCACGGCCTCCTTCTGTTGAAAATGCAACAAGATGATGGAGCTTAGTGAAAAGAATTCACCTTCACTAAGTGGGCCCGCAGGCTATTTTTGGCGCAAAGTCTATTTTTAGACATATGGATCATGGTCTATGAGTTGCAGGATGCTATTTATGGATGATTGGTCGAGTTGGTAAAAATAGATGGACCTCTATTTTTAGACATTGGGCGGTTTCTATTTTTAGACTGTCGAGCTAAAAATAGAACAGTCAAATATTATTAACTCTTAATAATATTTAGACTATAAACATTATCTTTTCCTCTTGGAGCACTTTAGTTTGATGCTTGGATGTGGCACATGCAGCTGACAGAAGGAAATACGCTTTTCCTAAGGGTTAGTTGAGCTATTACATGGTTGACCTCAGTTAGAACTCAAGTGGCGGAGTTTGGTGGAGTTTATGAGACAGTTGGTGGAGTTGTGTTCGGTTTAACTTAGTTGAACTAGTTGTATTCAGTCTAACTGACAAATACACTAGTGATGAGTGGTGTGAATTAATTAATAATTAATTCACTAATTATTAACTCATAATTCAACTAAATAACACATCAGTTAACTGCAATGCATGGACAGTTCAGTGGAGACCAGTGTTAGAGGTGGGTGAAAGGGTGAGTGTGACTATCAGTGTGACCATAGTTGTGCATGAGATTTGCACACACATGGATTGAGATTGCCAATGAGGATTGCGCAGTACAAGCCAGGTGGATTATAACTTGGATCTCACAATTATTCATCTTGGATTGCGCAGTAGAGGCAGGCAGACTTGTGGAGGAGATTTGAACCTGTGACTTGTTCATCTTCCGTGCTAGTTTGTGTGTAGCATGTGAGATAGTGCTGAGAGCTGTGAGAGCTTTGTGCTATGTATTGTTACATGTTCTCTAGCATTATATTATATAGATAGTTGGTGGTTTTCAGCTATTGCTTTCCCTAGTACATACTGTGTTTATGTGTGCTTGACTATTGTGTTTATGCGCGCATGCGACTGTTTCTATTTCCGCATATTGATGATCAATTGTAGAAGAGGTTATGTATTATGCATGAAGCTTAAATAGTGTGTAATCAGGATAATCTCGGTGAATAATTCAGCAAATTATTCAAATTTCTACATGGTATCAAAGCGAGATTGATCATCAGATCTATTACGGTGATTACATTTTATTTCTATAGGCAGAGTCTATACGAGGGCCAGGTAGCCTCTGGATCCATCCTTTCCTTTAAAGGTGATATATCCAGTAAATGCCCCTACAGTCAATATCTGTATTAGAAATAACTTGTTCTCAAGTTTAGATTAGAAGCAGTAGAGTTTTGAGCTTGGAATTCGAATTTGCAGCAGTATTTGTTTTCTTGGTGTCGGAGTTGAAATGTATTTCAACGGTTTACGACTGGAATATGCCCTTGAGGGCAGTTTGAATTATGTTGCATGGAAGGACAGAATGGAGGCAGTATTAGATGATAACGGACTGAAGGAGTTCATAGATGCTGAGATCCCAAAGCCTACTGATGTTGCTCAAGTTGAGGCTTGGCAAAAGAAGATGGCGAAATGTCGAAGGATTCTGTTGGAGGGCGTGAAGGATCACATTGTATCCAGCCTGCATGGCAAAGCTTCTCCATACTTGATGTGGAAAGCGTTGACAGATCTATTCCAGAGCAAGAGCGACCAGAGGAAGTTGGCGCTCAAGGATAAACTCAGAAACATTAAGATGGAGAAAGGAGACAGTATCGCCAAGTACCTCACGAAGTTCACTCAATGCAGAGATGAGCTGGGAAGTGTGGGTGTGAATGTCGATGATGAGGACTTGGTGGACCTGGCTCTCCTTGGTCTTCCGAAGAGTTTGCATTCCTATCAGGACTCTGTCAATGGTCGGGAGAAATTGCTGGGATGGGAGCGACTTTGGTCGGATCTCATGCAAGAGGAGATAAGGCGTACTACCAAGGACGGATCTTCATCAAAGGTATCTCATGAAGAAAATTGCGCTTTGGCTACCAAAGCAAAGAAGGGGAAGAGAAAGAAAGCTTCTCAGTCTGGTGCGAAAGGCAAGAAGCCAGACATGTCCAAGGTGAAGTGTTTTCACTGTCACCAACACGAACATTATGCCACAAATTGTCCGCAGAAGAAGAAAAATAAGAAGGCTGCTGGATCTGCAGTGGGAGAGGCATTAGCCTCCCAGTTCGAGCTGGATTTTTCACTGATCGCATGCTTGGTCTCAAGTGTGATGGGATCAGTATGGTTCTTGGACAGTGGTGCGTCATTTCACATAACAGGAGATCGGGATTTGTTTTTAGATCTGCATGAGAAAGATCTTGGAGTGCACATCGAGATGGGCGATGATGGTAGATACAGTGCGACCGGTATCGGTACCATTTCCTTTGAGAGGGAGTCTGGTAAACCCTTCATATTGAAGGATGTGATGCATGTTCCAGGATTGAAGAAGAATTTGATCTCTGTGGCGATGTTGGAAGACAAGGGGTATGATGTGGTCTTCATTGAGGGAAAGGCTTTCCTGCACAGTAAGACAACTGGAGAAACCCGGAAGATAGGGGTTCGAGTCAAGAACCTTTATCAGTTGCAAGTAGATGGCTGTGCAGCAATGGCATGCAAGGCGGAAGGAGTGGTGAGCCGGGATTATGGCGAGCTGTGGCACCGGAGATTGGGCCACCTTCACCATGGAGTTTTGAAGATACTGCAGCAGATTTCTACTGGGCTTCCTAAGGGCACTCTTGCGTGGTCAGATCAGTGCAAGGGGTGTGCCTTGGGAAAATTTGTGAAAGCCACCTTTCATGAGAAGGATACTCGCGCCACGACGATCCTTGAGAGAATCCACACAGACGTGTGTGGACCTTTCTCAGTAGCTTCGACAGCAAAGCACAAGTACTACGTGATCTTTGTTGATGATTTCTCTCGGAAGTGCTGGATCTTCTTCATGCAGAAGAAGAGCGAGACATACTCAAAAGATTATAGTGGGTTTTGGCGGTTGAGAAGGGGTAGGGTGGATGTGAAGATTGTGTTCCTCGACGGAGTCATTGAGGAGGAGGTGTACATAGAGCGACCCGAAGGTTTGTTTCGAGATCTTCGGCGGTGAGTCGCATGTGTGGACTCAAGAGAGCAACGCTATGGGTTGAAGCAAGCACCTCGTGCTTGGTACACATGGATGAACGGTTATTTCACCGGACTTGGATTCTCCAAGAGTGAGGCGAATCCTAACCTGTACCAGATTGTGGTGGAGGGGAAGTTGCTGATCATTGTATTGTATGTAGATGATCTGATTTTGACGGGTGATGAGCTGTTGATACTTTCATGCAAGGAGGGTCTTGCTAGAGAGTTTGAGATGAAGGACTTGGGCCTCCTTCATTATTTCCTGGGATTGGAAATTTGGTAGCGCAGTGATGGACTGTTTGTTTCTTAGGGTAAGTATGCCCAAGAGATACTAGAGAATTTCAACATGCATGGCTACAAGCCTGTTGATACTCCTCTTCCTGGAGGTTGGAGGAAGGAGGATGCTACTTCGGCGGAGGTAGTGGATGCCACTGTCTTTCGACAGTTGGTGGGGTCGCTTATGTATCTGGTCAATACACGACCCGATATATGCTATGCTGTTAACCAGCTTTCGCAAGCTATGGTTAAGCCTACCAAACTCTTCTAGAAGGCAGGCAAGCATGTATTGCATTATCTTAGAGGTACATCGGTATATGGCTTGTGGTACAGACAAGAGGATGGGGTGAAGCTATGTGGCTTCACAGATGCAAATTGGGTAGGGAGCCCAACGGACCGAAAGAGCACATCTGGAGGGATCTTCAGTATCAGGTCGACAGCATTTTCCTGGTACAGCAAGAAGCAGAGATCCGTGGCACTCAGTTCAGCATAGGCCAAGTATATGGCAGCAAGCTTGGCTGCATGCGAGGCTATTTGGATGAGGAAGATCCTGGTCGGGTTGTTTGGGTCGCACTTGGAGCCTACTGTGATTTATTATGATAACCCGAGTTGCATTAAAATCTCGGCTAATCCAGTATTTCATGATAGATCCAAACACATCGACATCAGGTACCATCATATTAGAGACTGTGTGCAGCGGAGAATCATGTTACTTTCATATATTCCCATGGAGGATCAGGATGCTGACATCTTGACGAAGGCGCTCACCAGGAGAAAATTCGAATACCACAGAGGCATGATAGGGGTTGCAGATAATCCATATCTTGTTGAGAGGGAGTTTTTAAAATGCAACAAGATGATGGAGCTTAGTGAAAAGAAGTCGCCTTCACTAAGTGGGCCCGCAGGCTATTTTTGGCGCAAAGTCTATTTTTAGACTATGTCTATTTTTAGACATATGGATCATGGTCTATGAGTTGCAGGATTCTATTTATGGATGATTGGTCGAGTTGGTAAAAATAGATGGACCTCTATTTTTAGACATTGGGCGGTCTCTATTTTTAGACTGTCGAGCTAAAAATAGAACAGTCAAATATTATTAACCCTTAATAATATTTATACTATAAACATTATCTTTTCCTCTTGGAGCACTTCAGTTTGATGCTTGGATGTGGCACATGCAGCTGACAGAAGGAAATACACTTTTCCTAAGGGTTAGTTGAGCTATTGCATGGTTGACCTCAGTTAGAACTCAAGTGGTGGAGTTTGGTGGAGTTGATGAGACAGTTGGTGGAGTTGTGTTCGGTTTAACTTAGTTGAACTAGTTGTATTTAGTCTAACTCACAAATACACTATTGATGAGTGGTGTGAATTAATTAATAATTAATTCACTAATTATTAACTCATAATTCAACTAAAGAACACATCAGTTAACTGCAATGCATGGACAGTTCAGTGGAGACCAGTGTTAGAGGTGGGTGAAAGGGTGAGTGTGACTATCAGTGTGACCATAGTTGTGTATGAGATTTGCACACACATGGATTGAGATTTCCAATGAGGATTGCGCAGTACAAGGCAGGTGGATTCGAACTTGGATCTCACAATTATTCATCTTGGATTGCGCAGTAGAGGCAGGCAGACTTGTGGAGGAGATTTGAACCTGTGACTTGTTCATCTTTCGTGCTAGTTTGTGTGTAGCATGTGAGATAGTGCTGAGAGCTATGAGAGCTTTGTGCTATGTATTGTTACATGTTATCTATCATTATATTATACATATAGTTGGGGGTTTTCAGCTATTTCTTTCCCCAGTACATATTGTGTTTATGTGTGCTTGAATATTGTGTTTATGCGCGCATGCGACTGTTTCTATTTCCGCATATTGATGATCAATTGTAGAAGAGGTTATGTATTATGCATGAAGCTTAAATAGTGTGTAATCACGATAATCTCGGTGAATAATTCAGCAAATTATTCAAATTTCTA